>PVJH01018936.1:0-43987 GCA_004026705.1 Nesogale talazaci
TTGTTGTTGTTGTTGTTTGGGTTTTTTTTGGGGGGGGGGCATCACTGTCTCTGGTGGTCATAGGTGCTACCCAGTGCCGCTCCTGAGAGCCGCCGCTGGATTTGAACCGCCAAGCTTGCGGGCCTCAGTTCCGCACTCAACCACTTACGCCACCGGGACTCAGCCTAAAAATATATTTCTTTATTGTGGGAAAATACACAACATAAAAAACTTGCATTTTCAAATGTATAGTCAAGTGGCCTTAATCACACTCATAATGTTTGCAACCATCCATAGTAATTTTTCCTAAAGTCTTTTCATTACCTCAAGCTCTGTACTCATTAGATAATAACTTCCCATTCTCCCCTCCCACAATTCTGTGCTAACCATAAGTGACTTTTGACCTTTATATGTTTGCCTAGCTTATACATCTTCCCTAAGTCAGATCAGAAAATATTTGCCCTTTATGGTCTGGCTTATTTCACTTCAATGTTTGGCTATTAATAATAGTACTATAATTAGCAGAATTCTATCTGGTTGAATCCTGCTTTCAATTCTCCAGGGTATATATGTAGGAATGGAATTGTCAGACTATTCTATAATAATTTTATTTTTAACTCTTAAGAACTGTTAAACTGTCTTCCATAGTAGTTGTTCCATTTTACATTCCCACCATAGTGGCCAAAGTTCCAGTTTCTCCATATCACCAATTTTTGATATATAGATAGCATCAATTGTTGATATATAAACTATCACACCTTTATTGATAAATAAATAAATATAGTTACATATATCAATAAGTGATTATTTTACATATCAGAATAACATTGCAGGGTATATAAATGTATGATACATTTATATTATATTTAAATATATACATATATGTAATAATTAGTCATTCTACTGGGTGTGAAGTGGTATTTCATTGTAGTTTTGATTTGCATTTTAATTATTGGCTTATGATGTATACATCATTTGGTGTCTTTACAGGATAATGTATATCTTCTTTGGAAAAAGTCCTATTCGGATTTTTTTTTCCTTTTTAAAAATTGGGCGGTTGTGTTGTTGGGCTGCTGTTAGAACTGTTTGTAACAAGAAAGCTAAAGATAAGCTATTTGCCAAAGTCAAACAAAAGGGTTGGTGATGAAATCAGCACTCATCCATTCTCAAAACAGTGTTTTTCACACTATAATATTTTGAAGTACTTTGATTTCTTTAACTAACATATGCTATTCTAGCATTGGGAGCTGTAATATAATCAACCATAACTAGTTCTTGGCTAAAGTTTTTATTTTTTTTTAGCAGGTTCCTTTGGGCACATAATTTCATGTCATATAATTCAGTAGTTCAATCGATTGATCATATCAAGGAGAATTGTACACTCATCATCACTTCAATTGTAGAGGATCCACCTTCACTCCCAGGGTTAAATTGCCTTTACCACTAGTTGTGCAACCACAATCCAAATCTCCTCTGTCTCTGTATCACCGCCACACACACCCCATTTTCCCTATATCCTCTTATACCATCTATTACCGTTATATATCCACATGTGAGACACCAAATACAGTGGTTAATTTTCTGTATCACCACCAGACCTGCCCTCTGCCTGCAGTTTGTAGCAGACTTTGAGTAGACAGACCGTGCCATTTTGATGGTTCATTCGCTTTGGCCCTTCCACTTTAAGAAGCTTGAAATTAGTTCACTCACCCTTAATTCACACACAACGTTTCCTAATTTAACTCCAGGGCATTATCCAAGGACACCTTTGTTGTTAGGTGCCATCCAGTCAATTCTGACTCAGGCACAACGGGAGGAAGCATTGGTGAGTCCTTCACCACCCTTAACAATTGTGCCTGTGCCCGGACCCGCGCCCGCTGTTGCAGCCACTGTGCCGATCAGGCTTCTCGAGGGACTTCCTCTTTTGCGTGTAAGTTTTGCAACCTCTATCTAATGAGACTCTTCTCTGTTGGCTCTGTGGGGTAAGTGCTGCACTGCTACCTCGAGGTCCAATTTTAAAGCCACCAGAAGCTCCGACTATGAATTGGAATGCACTCAAGAGGCAGTGTGTTTGGTTCCTTGTGGGAGAGTGTTGGGGATAAAATGAGCAAGAATCAAGTTTGGGCGTGTTTTTGTTTTCCTGTAACTCCTGGCCCAATGTAAAAAAAGTCAGCAGATGAAGAGTAAATATGCCTGGGACTTGCCTCTCCCTTTTTTAAACTTTTTCGGTTTCAGCATCTCTGGAACATGGCTTGCTGCTCTTTCAACCATGAACACAGGGACTCTATTCTTAACCGCCCCCCCCCCCACACACAACTTAACTGACAACAGCAAACATCTTACTGGTCTTGGCAGTCAAACAGTCCTATGGCATGGCTTTTCTGAGTTGAACCTGTAACTTCACATAGGGATTTTTGGGGAAGTGATTTCCTCCCTTTGCTCTCCTTGAAATTTGTATGTTTTCCCTCTCATCTCTACAGTCTACAAAAATCTCAGACATGTATTCCAGCCTCGTGATGTTTCCCTTCATCAAGGACTATAATGTCACATGTAAGCATATCGATTACAGAGCAGCTTTTCCCAGAGATAATTTACCACACTGTTAACAAAGAACAATTGCAGGTTCCAGGTAACAACATCAGCTGATGTGTGTCTCTTAAAATAAAGTATCCATCGGCCTTTTCCATTTGCTTAGACTAGGGAAGATGGATTGGCTCTGAATCCTTAGAAATGGTCATTTCAACATGTTCTACTTTTAATTACCCATATATACAACGTGCCTATTCTTTTGTTCTCACATTATTTAATGAGAGTTGTAGTTTTGTTTCTTGTCTTGAGTGAAAAGGAGATAGTGCTATCGATTTAGATTTGTAGAAACTTCAACTACTCGAGTTTAAATCTTCATGATAGAGAATGTGTCTGATAATTGTTAGTGCTCTTTTTGACAGATGTTCAATATGTAATAATGATCTGCTGCTTTGACTAATCCAGCCAAATCAACAGCTTTCGACACAATCCACAGGCCAGTTTGGGAACACTGCCAATATCTATTCCAAAGGATTTTAACAATATAAATCTTCAAATAAGAAGAGAGAGAGAGAGAGAGAGAGAGAGAAATGTGGATCATCAGATTACTGTTTCCAATAACTGAGCAAAGCATAGCTTAAAAAAAATGTTCAACAGAAAACAAAAATATGGCCAGTATAATAGTCCATAGGTTCAATATTTGCCAGTCTGTGTACCATCTGAGCTATTTCCTTTAATCAACCATGCACATGGCACTTTTATTCTCAAGGGACATTATCGCCATGACAACTTTATCAGACTAAACAGTGAAAGGCAGTTCTTGGAATGATCTCAATTTGGGCACGGTTAAGAATATTATTTATGTTATTCTTTTATCAACATCCTTAGCATGCTCAGCAGAGATGAGAAAAAAATTAAATGACTATTAAAATTATAATAAAAAATGTAAAAACTTTGCAATGATAAAAGACATAAGCCATTAGGCTGAAAAATGGGCAATCAAAGGAGCTATTGCGCTCGGCAGATGGAAAAGCAGCAGGTGCCATGGTGTGATGGGACCTTGCTTCCCATCATGCATGCTCTACAATGATGCAGGCTGACAGGGAAGGGAATTAATGTGTCGGAGCAGGTACTTTCTGTCCATTAGCGGATTCCCAGTACGTCTTCGCAGACTGCTACCCATGGCTCTTTGATAAAATGACTTACAATACACGGCTCCAAAAGTTGTATGGAAAAGGACAGCTGTGAGTGAGTCTCCCTACGATGCCTTAGCCTAACAGAGTAGGAGTGACCAAGTAAACATTTCTTGACCCTACACTGGGATTAGCCCATTTCAGCCCATGAATAAATTATGTGAATACAGATGCTGTGAACCCAACAAGGTGACCAAGGGTTGCTGGCTCTCAGTGTGGGGCATGGAGGAGGATGTTGATGAAGAGAATATTCTCAAGGTAACAAATTAGCTCTCAGACAACTGAGACTCTTGAGTAAGCTAAGAGAGTATGCTCTCACCTCCCTCTTCCAGGGGGTGTGGGTGTCAGCTCCACATTCAGGAGAAGCAGTCTACAGTGGTGGTCAGGTAAAGCAGACAGAATACGTTAGGCACCGTAACACTGAGGTGGGGTGCTCGGGGCAGGACTGGGACTGGGTTTCTTTCTTTCTCTCCCACCCCACAACTTTTGTTTTTAGTGCTTGAGTTTGTTGATGTTCCAACACAGCCACCTGTGAACATTCAAAATGAGAGTGAAATGGGAGCTGAGAGTTTAAAATGAAATTTGTATAGTTGATAAGATTAAATCTGTATAGTTCTTTGTCCAAAAGAACTAATTGGGTGGCCAAGTTGTTTATTAGCCTTGGCAGTTAGCACAACCAAGCCTGGATTGGAAAGGACCCCAAAGATGAAAAATAGTCTTCAGAACTTTTTTATTCCTGTCTGTCTTCTTTAGAACCATCTAAATGTTCCCTAAATTTCTTGAGACTCCAAATTTGAATCACCATTATGATATGAAAGAAAAGATGAGTATTGGCATGGAAGGAAGATAATAAGATAGGCACAATAAAACCCATAAAAGTCAGAAGCCATGTAAGAAAGAAACCTGTCAGTAAAGGAAAACTCAAATCGTTTCACTGTCAAATGCAGACAAACTTCCAAGACCCAGTAAAAACAAAGCAATTCAGTCAAGTTCCAACCCTCAAAAATGTCATTGCAGTTTATGCTGACATTGATTGGATGAGGAGGGCATTTGAATAGGTAGTTGGTTTAAGTCTTAAACAACTTTTTGTAAGAGACAATAAAAATAAAAACATTTCACTGGACTAGAGTGGGTTTTAGCAATTCAATGACTGTTCCTATAGAGTTTTAAAATCATCTACAGATCTCTTATGATTATAATACCAGGGGTCTGGAATGTGGATTTGCATAGGGCAGTATTAGTCCAATATTAGTCCAATGTCAACTGGCCTCATGTGTGTTAGAGGGTTTTCCATGACTGATTTTTTGTTGTTGCTGAAATATATCAGCAGCCCTCGCTTCAATATTACAGCTGGAGCCCTGAGGTTTTACAGTTCTTTCAGCTTGAGAAATGCCAGTCATGTTCTTGCCTTTTGGTTTTCTAATTCCAGAACATTGCATATTTCATCATAATACTTTACTGTGGCTTCCTAAGGCCACTTTTAAAATCTTTTTTTTTAGCTGTTGTTACCTCACTATTTTTTTCATTCACTTTAGCAACTCTACACTCTTCTAGAACAGTGATTCTCAACCTTCCTAATGCTGAGACCCTTTAATACAGTTCTTCATGCTGTGGTGACCCCCAACCATAACATTATTTTCATTGTTACTTCATAACTGTAATTTTGCCAGTTATGAATCAAATATAAAATCTGATATGCAGGATATATTTTCATTGGTACAAATAGAACATAATTAAAGCATAGTGATGAATCACAAAACAATATGTAATTATATATTGTAAAAGATTTATTTCTAATTACAAATAAATGAAATTTTGTCTTGAAGCCTGGTGTAGCATTGGTAACAGTTTTCATGCCAGGTACTTGCATGTGGACAGACTCGCCTGAGAAGGCTAGAGAAGTGGTGTCTTGGTTCCTAAGACCACCGGAAACATGTGTTTTCTGATGGACTTAGGGGACCCTTGTGAAAGGATCATTTGGCCCCTACAGGGGTTGCACACCACAGACTGAGTACCACTGCTCTAGAGCACGTTTCAGAGTCTCTTCAGAACCTTTTCAATTATCTTTTGCTTTCATTATATATCATGTCCTTGACATCATCCTTTAACTTACCTGATTATCACTTTTTATTGTTCAATGCAGCAAATCTATTGCTGGGATGGTGAGGAAATTCAAGTGGAATATACTCAAGGTTGTACTTTCACTTTTGTAGACTGTTTTAATTTTCTTCACCTTCAGTTTGAACTGGTATGTCCCGCAGTTGGTTGACTGATGGTATTGAACTTAACCATCTACCTTCACAAATACATTAAAATTGATTCCTGTGTATTCTGCCTGGAGATTTCTACATATATGGTTGCCATATATATTGTTTCAAAATGGCATTTCCTATGAATAGTCCATTACTATTAAATAATTCTGTGATTACAAGCATTGTTTCTATGAACTCATATTTTTCATACTGATCCTGCTTTTTTTCCAAATGTAGTATTCTAATCACCAGTAATTATCAATGCATCTTGATTACGTGCGTGATTAATTTCCTACCACAAAAGTTGGTAGAATTCTTCAATTTCTTTACCTGTTGTCAGGGCTCATGCCTCAATTTTAATAATACTCACATTAACAGGTCTTTTTTTGTAGGTATGTGACTATTTTCCTATCACTGATAGCATTGTATTTTAGGATAGGTATTTAAATATTTTTTGCAATGAATGTGTCGGTGTTTCTCTTCAATTTGTCATTCTAGCCATATTACACCATATGATTGTTTAATTTAAAATGGCCAAGAGTAATTAATTTCAGTTCACTAGTGTCTATCTTCAAGTTTTCCACTTAGTTTTTTGGCGGGGGGGGGGGGCATCGCTGCCTCTGGTGGTCGTGGGCGCTACCCAGTGGTGCTCCTGAGAGCCGCCGCTGGATTTGAACTGCCAAACCCACAGGCCGCAGTCCCGCACTCAACCACTTACACCACCGGGGCTCAGCCTGTCACTTCATTTTTTAAAACATCGAATTTTTCTAGATTTATGTCTCACATATCCTCATATCTTGTTTCTGAATGGCTGTATGAAACTGTTTCTTCTCATTCTGATTCATGCCACATCAGCAAAGGACAGTCCCAAAACTTTACTCTATCTATGCCATTGACATATATTTTACTTTGAGGATGCAGCTTTTCCTCAGTCATATACAAAAATGCCAGTCATTTGACATGGGTAAGCTGATGGCCCTCTCTTATCCTTAGTTTCCTCAGCTGTACAATATAAACAGCCTATATAGTGATTGTGTAATGCTGAAAGAAATTAAATAGAATAAATGGAAAATGTTAAAGTTCAGTAAATGTTTACCATTTATAATTGTCATTATAAAGTATCCTAAATCTCACCAATTTTACAGATTATAGGCAAGTCACAAATCACTAAACAATTTCACCACTAATTAAGTAATGATCTCAGAAGATTCATTTCAAATTCTGAAATCATCATATTTTATATATGCCAATTTGACATTGAGCTGCAGATGACTGATTATAAGCCATAAATTTGAGGATGTGGCCCACTCATCTGATAAAATGAATGTATCTGAGGAGGGTCCTAAGCATTGATAATCTATGGTGCCCTTCTTTGCTTCTTCATACATTCAAGTAGAATTTATAAAATGTATGTGCACATGTAGGCATGTGTGTATATGTATGTGTGTGTTTACGAATGTGTATGTGTATTGTATAACTCAAGAAGTGTTGTACAATTGCTACCATAATCAGTTTCACAATATTTTCTTCCTTAACCCACTCCCACCTCCCCTGCCATGCCCCCCAAAACCCTTATTTCTAGTCATTGTCTCTATAGACTCACCTATCCCGAACTTCCTATACAGAAAGATACATAACAAAATCAGGAAGGCTATCAACAATGACAAATTACAATAGGTATAAACCCTAATATGAAACAAAAAACAACACATAAAACAAAAGCTAGGTCAAAGCAACAAGTATATCAAAAGGCAGATCAAATTGCAAAATTGTGAACATTCAAGTCAGATTTATCATTTTAATCTACTATCACCAACTCTCTGATACTCTCTAAGAATCAGGTTATTCCCATCTCTCAATTATGGTTAGAGATAAATCATCCCTTTGCAAATTGTGAAAATGTATTTTAGGTTTCCACTGTCACACATAGCCCTCTCCACACAAGCTTCTCACAATTTAAACTCTAATACGAGTCCCTGCTTTGGATTTGGATTATATAATTCACAATCTTTGGATCACAGAAGTTGATGTGCTTCTTCCAAGTGGGTTTAGTTGATGTCTCACTTAGATGTCTGCCTGTTTGAAAATAAGCCTGTGAGACAGTGACACTATTCTTTTTATTAAATCATTTTATTGGACGCTTGTACAACTCATCACAATCCATATATAATCCATTGTATCAAATACATTTGTACATTTGCTGCCCTCATCATTCTCAAAACATTTGCTTTCTACTTGTGCCCTTGGTATCACCTTCTCATTTTCCCCCTCCCTCCCCTCACCCTGTCCCTCATGAGCTCTTCCTAGTTTATATTTTATTATTACTTTGTCATATTACTTTGTCCAACATCTCTATTCACCCACTTTTCTATTGTCCATCCCCCAGGGAGGAGGTTATATGTAGATCCTGTGCTATGTTCCCCCTTTCTACCCCTCCCTCCCCACACCCTTCCGGTATCACCACTCTCAGCACTGCACCTCAAGGGACCATCTGTCCTGGATTCCCTGTGTTTCCATTTCCTGTCTGTACCAGTGTATGCCCTCTGGTCTAGCTGGATTTATAAGGTAGAATTGGGATCATGATAGTGGGGTGGGGAGGAAGCATTTAGGAACAAGAGAAAAGTTATATGTCTCATTATTGCTACACTGCACCCTGGCTGACTCATCTCCCTGCAACCCTTCTGTAAGGGGACATCCAGTTTTCAACAGATGGGTCTTGGGTCTCCAATCTGCACTCCCCCTCATTCGCAATGATCTGATTTTTAGTTCTTTGATGCCTGATACCTGATTCCTTCGACACCTCATGACCACACAGGCTTTGTTCCTTCCCAGCTGGAGGGCTGCTAGTTTGCCATCAAGTCTTTAAGACCCTCCACACTATCTGTCTTTTGATAGCTGGACTCCATCAACTTTCTTCACCACATTGGCTTATGCACCGCTTTGCCAGATGCTATTCTTTCTGATAATCAGTAACAAACTAATTTCCTTACCACACATTAATCAGCAATATCTTCTGTTTCCTACATGATGTTGAGTATTGTGCAGGGTCATGATCCATAATATTCTCTACCATAAAATAACAAGGATATCTCTAAGGTAAACCAGAAGCAGATAAAAAATAAAGATTTCAGAATGAATTTTAAGTTTACACTTAATCCTAGTTCAAATCTAAGAACAATTAGTTCTTACAACATGGCCATGCTTGATGCTCTTTCCTTCTTCTTTTTCAATATTAGTTATTGAACACACAATGACATTAACTACTTTAGCAGATTGAGAGGAGTTGTATTATAAAAATTTTAGTACATGTAGACACTAAGAGTTTTACTATAGGCCAGGTTTATTACAAAAAGAACAAACAAAATGGGTCAATAAACATAGCTGTTTTAACAATTGCTGCAAAATCGTGCTGATATCTCACAAAAAATGAAACATAGCCAAATTTTGCTTTAATGGTTCCTACTTCACCTTTAACATTTGCATTATAATACTATAATGGAAAATAAACAATGAAAACAGGTCAGAGAAACTTAATGCTCAGGAAACAAATATTACAACAAAATGCTATATTTTATTTTCAGATAGGGTTTTTTATCCCTAATATGTCACAAGGTTCTTTTTACCATGTTATAATTTAATTTCTATTTATTTCTAATTACTTAGAGTTAGGAATGCTTGAGTTTATCAGTTATGCTATAGAATAATGTCTAGTTCCATACATACAAAAAATGAGCTCCATACATAATAAGGAAATGGAGCCTTTCTTGAATTATGGCTATACACTGAGGATTTCTGAGTCTCTTTAGTGCTTAAAAAGAACATTTTCTTGTACAGCTTATGATTGTTGATGTTAGTAATATGCATAAATCAATTTTAACATTGAGAAATATATATTGCATTTTTGTGTGTGGGTTTTTGTGGGCCTCACTGATCCCTGGTGGAAGTGGGTGGCCCAGCCTTGCTCCTGGAGAGCTGCTGCTGGATATGAACCGCCAACCCTGTGGGCCGCAGTCCCGCACACAATCACTATACCACCAGGGTGCAGCCCAAAATATACTTTGCATTTCATGTTTTATTATGATTATACATGTCAACACAGGTAAAATTTGTCTTTATTGCATCTGCAAACTTATTTCTTATGTACGAATGAAATTGCACTTTTCCACAAGGTCTGCATTTAAGTCATCAGGATGAGCCTGCAATAATTTCTTTGATGCTTACATGTACTCTTTGTCAGAGATACCCACATTATTTAAGAAAGCACATCCAATTGAAAGAACATTCACTTTTTTCATGCAAGATTCAAGTGGGTCAAAGATGGCTTGTTTGTGGTAGTGTAAAAGAGATCTCAGGTACTCAATGATACTTCTGACACATTTCCATCATTTGACACCTTTCTGCAGGGACCAGTCTCCTCTGATGATATGTTTGAGAGGGGGTCTTCCCATGCTTGCCTCCAAGTCGCATCCTGACTGCACTTTTCCAAGATGGAATTACTTGCTCTTGTGGTAGGTAGTCAATGGTATTTTCAATATCCTTTCAAAGCAATATAATTCAATGCATGTATTCTTCTTTGGTCTTCCTTGTGTAATATCCATCTTTCACATGAATATTAAAAAGAACCCAACTTGCTGCCATTGAGCCAGTGCTGACTCACAGTGACCCCACTGTGAGTTTCCAAGATTATATGACTGTTTGCAAGAGTCTAGAAATGCCAGTCTTTATCCTGCTGGTTTCAAGCAGCGACCATGAAGATGACAGAACAATGTGTAACCACTACTTCACAAGGGTCCCCTTAAGGTGATTGAAAACACTTTGATAAAGTAGAGGGATAGCAAGAAAAAGAAACAGGCCTTCAACCAGATGGATTGACAGCGTGGTTGCAGCAATGGGTTTCAATAAAAGGACAAATTGAGGATGGCACAGAACTGGACAGTACTTTGTTCTGTTACATGGATGGTGCTGAGTCAGAACTAACCCAACAGCACCTGAGACAGCGGTTCTCCACCTTCCTCATGCTGTGACCCTCTAGTCCAGGTCCCCGTGGGATGCTGACCCCCCCCAACCATAACATTATTTTCATTGCTACTTCATCACTGTATGACTCAAGTGACCCCTGTGTAAAGGTTGTTCAACCCCCAGAGGGGTCGAGATCCCCAGGTTGAGAACTGCTGACTTATGCCAATAATAAGTAGAGGCAGCAAAAATGTTTCCAGTAAGCAATAGAAAAGAAATTAGTGCTTCCAGACAAAGACCTACTCTCTACCAAATTAGGTGAATGTTCTAAAAGTTCCCTTTGTGCATCAACATTGTCATACAACTGACCTCTCTTCCTAGAATATTCATTTCTGAAAACTTCACAGAACAGTGAAATAATCGATTTGGAATTCCTTCACCTATATATATCTTTCTATGTTTGTAAATGTGATAAATCACTTGACAAATGTCCATATGTTTGAGATGTATATTTTAAAACAATACTTAATTCATCTATATCAGAAAGATCAGAAGTAGAAAAATCAAAATAATCAAGCTTCACTTACAGCCTTATCACTAATTAAGTTTGTTAATTTCTCATATGTTGTTTTATACATATATAACGGGTTGTCCTTTCCTGTGTTAATATTTTTGAGATGTAATCTAGTAAAAATAGATCAAACTGAACAATAAGTTAGAGCAAACTCCCAATTTTATTTTATGTGATGAAAAACACTTAATTTCTTTACTGAAAAAATAGAGTACACTCAGTAACTGTTATAATGGCAGGCAACATGGTAAAAAAACATATTTCCAAAACTGGCATTCTGCATTTATTTGTGCTTCCAGTTCGTGAGTTAAGTCAAAACCATGTCGAAGGCTTAAATATGACAACATACAGTGCCTGTGAATGAAACTGTTTTCAATCATATTAGAGTTGCTGTTTCAGTCTCAAAATTCATCTGTAGCAAATCAAAAATTAAATTACTTAGGCTGAATAGTTTTGAAGTAAAATAATATACCGAGCCAATTGATGGAGAATATGATAGCCACTCCCTCTTATATTTTGACCAGTAGCTTTGCACTGTGGAAATAAATATATTCTGCCTTCAGAACCTTGTTTTGCTGTGCAGAAGTTTTTGATATTAATTTTCAAACGTTCTACTATGATTTTGACAATAACTTGGCTCTTTTTTGTTGCAAAAATGTCATTTATCAAGAGAAACTATAGAGCATGGAAAAAAAGAGAGAAAATATATTCCACAAAGCAGGATTTGTAGTTTTGTTATTTGTGTTTTTGTTATTTTCAGAGGTTACAATATCAGATCCTAAAATAACTTGACACTCTACGCTGTTCATTATTATCATTATTATTAGTGCATGGGATTGATGTTGCATTCACACTAATTCAGTGATTTCACCCATTAAACTCAAGCCTTCAATTGAAGAGTCTCTTTTGATTCATTTAATTTTAAGAGGGAAGTAAAATTTGCAATTGTCTTTAGAGATTCACAAATCCTTTGCTTTTGGTCTTCTCCAAGCTTCCACTTCATTGTTGTCATTTCATTTTACTTGGGCATAAAATCAGGTCACTTTTAAGTTTGGTTCTATTATAACAAATACATTTGACTATTATGTAAATAAATGAGATTTATAAAATAAAGTTCATTTATGAATTTGAATTGAGTATTGACACAAAAAGTTATATTTGAAAATCAGAAAGTAAAGCTACATGGATTTGGGACATGTGATTTTGTTCTTCCAGTCTGAGATAGTCTTCCAAAATAGTATCCAAGGTAGTCAGAAATAATTTCACTCATTTGTTACAGGATGTTTGTTGGCAGGTCCTTTATAGATATTCACAAGTGATTTTGTAGTGGGTTTTTTTTTTTTGCTTCCAAGCAATACTTTAAAGTTTGCACACTCACATTCTAGCCTTGGATACTGAGTCTGGACACAGTTCACTGGGCTACTGCTAATGCCCAACAGTGGCAAGAGTGAGTGCAAAGATCTTGACACGGATACAATGGTATGTCTGGTATTTCAGTTGACTGCGTGCAGGGCAGAATGGATGTAGGTCATGTGACTATGGTGCTACTGGATTATTCTTTTGTAGTCAATGAAGGAGAATCGAATGTGAAGTTATAAGCAAGAGGTCCAAAATGAAAAGGAGATTATCGTACTCAAAATTTATAAAATGCACATTACATTTCTCTCCAGAATTACTCAATGCCTGTATTTGAAGTTACATACATAATTGATATAACAATAAGACAATTCCATGAGCAAATCTGTTTTGCACATCATAGTAAAATCATAATAAAAATTATCTAATTTCCTTATATTTAAACATTATAATAAATTATCATTTTAATGTTCTGATATGACAGTCAAGTACTTGATATCAATTTCATGATTAGGAGTATGGGGTGGAATCTGGCCTATCAATCTAGAGATTGATAAGTAGCCAATAAGTAGCCAGTGAAACCTCTGTGTGGGCATGGCTTTCTCCTGAGAATTCTGGGAAGTCTCATGGTGTTTCACAATTGGAGAAGAGAAATTTGATTCACTCTCTCCTAGAGAGATGAACTACTGACAAGACAAGATGGCAGCATCTGAGGAACTGAAAGAGCTGTAGGAGAAGCCACATGGTCTTACCCTGATGGAACCAGATCTCCGAAGCTGGAAAAGCCATAGAGAGACCCCTGCCAGCGCTGAGATGTTTCTATCACCAATGGATGCTGCTGATGGACCGCACGGCCTGGGAAAAAGGAGCCAAGAGAGGACCCCTGCCAGAGCCAAGACTCTGCACGCACTGGCCTGTGACTTCGTGAGACAGAAAGAGATTTTAAAAACTGATGTCGGACATATGGGCTAATATTGGATTTATGACTTCGAACTGGACTGAGTTGGGATGCTTCCTCTTATATAAACCTTTTCCTTATATCTATATGCATGTTTATGAATTTTTTCTCTAGTCTATGCAGACTAACACATCTGATAGATTCCCTTCATGGCTTTCTCAAAGTACAAATTTATAAACACATTTATTGTTGCAAAACAGAAACATATTTGTCAAACTAACTAAATATTGGATTTTGTGCCCTCTCACTGTAGCTAGTACCTCATTTATTAGCATATATAAAATAATAGCATTATCCTGTGCAACAGATATTAAAAAGAAAACTTAAAATTTCAGTGTAATTTTTATCTTCTATATAAAATAATATCCCCAGAATTTTTATATGTGCTGCTAGTAATAGATTAAATTTTCACCCATGCTAGTATTATGTTAACATGTACTGCATTGTTAAAGTTATAAGTATTAATTTTTACAAAACCCAGCACATAACTCAACATAAATGCAGTTAAAAAATAACTTGGCTGGGCTAAGCCCCGGTGGCGTAGTGGTTGAGTGCGAGACTGCGGCCCACTGGCTTGGCGGTTCAAATCCAGCAATAGCTCTCCAGGAGCATGGCTGGGCCTCCTACTTCCACGAGAGTGCAGTGATTTCCCCCCCCCCCCCAAAAAAAATAACTTGGCTGGATTCATTGTAATGTTTGATTTATATAAGTTCCCTTTCTTAGCACATCATTTGAGACTAAAGCTCTCCATTGGTTGTTTATCGTAACATCTGCAATAGCTCACCTTTGTGTTCTTGTTTCATGGCAAAGAGGTTTGCTAGCCCTCTTGTGCGAAATTGCTGAATCAGAAGATATGGCTGTACTGGTCAGATTTCTCAAAGTGGACCAGAGACACGTTATATCAAATATTCATTGAAGCTGTCCTTGGCCAGTACTACACAAGTCGGGTTTAGTAGTTCCGTGGATGAATGTAGCAAGAGTTAAACTGGACCACCCATCTCGTCCTCTTTTTATTAGAAAGAAATAAACAGTCCCACAAGATCTGCCAAGTTAAGTGAAAGGCTGGCCTGCTGAGGCCATTTTGACCTGACCTTTCCCTCTCTCCTTGGAGCTGACATCCAGCTAATGCAGCCATTCCCCCTGGCTGTCCTCTCTCTCAGCCTGGTAAGTTCCTCAACACATAGCCTGCTTTGCTCTTGGCTCCTTTGCACCTGGATCTACTGCACCTAAGACCAAGATGCCAACGGTGTTACGGCAGGGCGTGGATGTACTGTCTACCTCCAATCCCCAATTCCTTTGCCTTAAATGCCCAAGTGCCCCAGGGCTATAAGAGAGCAGCCATCTTGCCTCCTGACACGACTCTAGCAGCCCCAACCCCTCGGACCACTGGACCTCGCCTAAGATAGTACCTCCCCAATAAAACTTGTTTGTTTTTACTATAATTCAGTTCCCATTCGTCTCCTAGTGCGCTCCATCACTACAATGAGTACTTTCAATGTTATGCGAGGGAACAGTAGAAAACGGGTGTTAGCCAATGTGCTGAAGTGGGCAGACTCTAGCAGCATAAACAAAATTGCCCCTGGTTGCCTTTTGGCATAAAGTTTATTTCTGGCTAATACATGCTCACACTGGCTTTTGTACCCGCTTTGTTTGGAGCCTGGACAGTGCTCTTTCACTGTGGGATGTGATTTTCCATGTCTGCTCGGCATTTACTCTAGTCTTTGCTTTGAACAAGTAGTTCTTCTATTTGTTGAGGCCCTAAGCACGTGTGTGCATTGCGTAGTGGGTAATTGTCTCTGCCCACTCTTGAACCTCTTCATTACAGGATCCGAGAAACAGGAGCCTGATGCACAGTTAGAAAAGAAGCAGTGTCTTAGAATACCAGTCTCACTAAAGAGGTCACTCGATATCAGCCATTTTCCAAATTCTCCAGAAAACTTGACACTTTAGCTTTCCTTCATTTTAGTGCCTGTCAGTTCAAAAAGAGACAAGCTTCCAGGACTGAAATTGATGTGCTTGTGTGACTATTCTAGCCTGCTAAAATTGACAAGAGGCTGAAACTGATGAAAGTAACCAATTTGTCAATTTCAGCAACGGGATGGGGCTTTGAAGGCAGAGATTGACTAAGTCTATATCTCTCCTGCCGGATCACGGAATTTAATTTTTCACTCACTTTAAAAAAAGTTTTGTGTTTACCCTCAGAAATAATTTTGGACCGTCTCCTAGACACAGGCTGAATTTTCCTGACAGTTTAAACAGATGGTCAATTTCGTTGAAATTCTATCCAGTGTATTGTTTAGTACAACTTTGTTTCATATTAAATTGTCTGATCAATTTATTCAAAATGGATTTTTTTTTAAGTTGTAAAATTTAGACTTACTCCGAACACTTGCTATTTGTGAAGTTTGATGCATCCCATGAAAACTACCGAACTGTGACTGATTTTTCAGGGAAGAATCCTGTCAAATCAGCCCAGAAATTCTAATTGCATCTGTGAAATAATCTGGTTTTGATTTTTTAACTTCATAAATCAAACGATCTGTATAGATATGAAAGTATAATTATGAGAACATTGGATTTCTGAGTCAAAAAGACTGAAATGGATTCAGTATTATTTGGGTGACCTTGTCTAAATAAGCCATCTTTGATTCTCCCTCAATTTTTTTCCCTTGGAAATGTAATGAGGAAGTTGTCCTCTAGTAGCAGCTTCCAAAGCATACCTTTAGAGCAGCACTTCTATAGGGCCTTAATAAGTCTTATGAAAATATTAAAGACTGAATACATTTGGAAATACTAATGTGAATGTTAAATATGCTAATGGACAGCAGAATTTTCTAGAACCCATAGCACCCTAATATAATTAGTAGATATGAATCTTAGTCACAAATTTCAAAGGGCAATAAAACCAGCTACTTCCTCAAGTCTAGACCCTATCCTGTCGAACTGAGGAAAACGTTTCTCTAGTCATGGTAGAGATTCTAGGTAGGGGACACAAGTAGCCCATCTGCTCATCAATACACAGCATATGCCTCCAGGTATCTGCATCAGAGGGCAGTAAGCTTTTTCTGTACAGAGCAATATAGGAACCATTTCAAACTTTGTAGGCCATTTAGACTCACTTGTAACTCCTCAGCTCTAGGTTTAATTCAATTTTGCATCACAGTGCAAAAGTAGTTGTGTGCAAGCTGGAAAGAAATGAGCATGGCTGTGTTTCCATAAAACTTTGTTAACATACTTTTCACTTAATAATAATTTACTCCCCTCCCCAACAAACCTTTTTTTTTTAAGTGCAGAAAACAATCACCTTGGGTCCTGTAAAACAAAGCAAGCAAACAAAAATGGGGAGCAGTGGTGGTGGCCTGATTTTGGCTTGCAGGCTACAGCTTGCCAACCCCTGAGGTATATGATTCACTGGACTCATAGCCTAAAGGTTGATGGTTTAAGCCAGTCCAACTGTGTCTTGGAGGAAAGGTCTAATCATCTATTTCCATTAAGTACATCCTATGAAATAAATCTATTCTGTAGCACAGGGGATCGCCATGGGTTGAAATTGGCTTGACCACAGTCGCTACGTTGGCCATGCAGGAACCATTGAAAGCTTGTGTATGGTCCTACCTGTCTAGACCTATATTGGGTCTTGCTACCACAACAGCATCACCATTTAAGAAACAAAACACCAAGTTCTTTTTCTTTCAGTATCTCTGATATCCACTAATATTAACATCTTTCATTCCATTTTTTAAGTCCAAGGAATTCTCAAGGAAATTAGTCCTTTTACATCTCCTCCCCCACCCCAGGTTTCCTATTACTGTGTTATTGTGTTATTTTATTGGAAGGCTTACAGATATGCTAACAATCCATAATTCAATTAGATCAACCATTATTGTACAATTGCTGCCACCAGAGATTTCAAGGTAATTTTCTTTCTTCTTGAACTCTTTGATATCAGCTCCCCTTTCTCCTCCCTTCCCCCCTAATCTGTCAGGAACCCTTATTTTTATATTATACATTGTTATTATTTGCCATCTCTTACCCCATGCAATGTATCTGTTCACCTACAATTCTGTTATCCATTCCCATCTAGTGGGCTTATACAATAATCATTGTTATCAGTAGCCCTACCTACCTCCCCATCTCGCTTCTCATACACTTAGGGAATCATGACTCCTTTTACAATTTCTGAGTGATTTATCTATCTTGAATTTCATGCATTGAATAATCTTCATTATATGCCATATTTTTCTGATCATAAGATGCACTTCACATAAGATACACCTACTTTTTAGAGTAGGAAAGCAAGAAAAAATATTCTGAACCTAAGAGTACCAGTATACTAAAATATTTTGGGGTGTTACACCTTTGGACCATAAGACCCACCCTCGTTTTTCCCCCACATTCGGTGGGGGAAGTGAGTCTTATGGTCTGAAAAATATGGTAAGTGAACATATGCAGGTCTCACAAGAATTATGAGGTAAAACTAAGACCATAATAGTAAGGGAAGAAAATTAATATTAATTAGAACTAGAGGATAGTTATGTGTTTCATCAATGCTGGATATCAAACCTTCTGTGAGGGTCTGTCCAATTACCTTTTTGGGTTTCCAATATGTTTTATGCTCCTTCATGTCAATTTGGTTACTCCTTTTTTTGTTTGTTTGTTTGTTTGTTTGTTTTTTGGGGGGGGCATCACTGCCCTCTGGTTGTGGGAGTAGGAGGCCCAGCCTTTGCTTCTGTGGAGCCACTGCTGGAATTGAACGTCCATCCCAGTGGGCCACAGTCCCGCACACAACCACTACGTCACCGGAGCGCAGCTGGTGACTCCTTTTTAAACTATTACCACTGCCCATTGACATTTCATGATAACACAGGTTGGCGTGCTTCTTTCATGTGGGATTTATTGCTTCCTTGCTAGTTGGTCACTTGTTTAACCTCAAGCCTTAAAGACCCCAGACATTATATCTTTTAATAGCCAGACACCATTAGCTTACTTCACTACATTTGCATATGCACTCATCTTGTCTTCAGCAATCGTGTCCGGAAGGTAAGTGTCATACATTGCCACGTTACTAGAGCAAACTGTTCTTGTACTGAGTTAAGATTTAAGTAGAGGCCCAAAGTCCATATGCTTCTTTGTTGTTATACATGCACCTATATTTATATATTTACATATATCTATATTTATACCTATATATCTATATTTATACCTATATATATAAATTTTCTTTTCCTTTTTTTCTTGCTCTTTTCTCTTTTTCTTTTTCTGTTCCTCCTGCCTCACTAACATGCTAACCCATCATTCACCCTCAGTAATTCTCTTGGATGCATTTCAATTGATCAGACAGGATCAGGAACACTACATCCTTCTCACTGTCAATTTTAGAATCCTTGTTATTTCCCTGTCCCTATCATTATTAGCTCACCACTCCCCTCCACTCACCTCCTCTCTCCCATGCCCCCCAGAACTGTCAGTCCCATTGTTGTCTCCTTGGGATTATTTGTCCTGCTTATCATATATAGATAGATAACAAGTGGGGAGTGGGGAAGGAAAAAAGAGAGACCATACAATCATTCCAAGCCTCTTTCCCTGACCCAGAGTAGCTGAGTTAAATAGTAAGCAGTTCCTGTTATAATCCATCATTCCAGTCCCCTTTTCCTTCAGGAATCTATATGCTAGGAGCCACTTAGCTGACAGAATGTATACCATTTTTATCCTCAGCATTAGTGTGCGAGGGGTGTGCCTTCTACAAGACCCCATTGCTTTTCCTGCAGTAAGAAGATGGAGTTGTTTAAGCCCCACCCCCCATCCTGTTATACCTTTAGGCTTCCAGTGTGTCCCCTTTGTGAATCTCCCCCAAGCAGTTCAGATGAGGTGCCAAGTGCTACTCCTGTGAGTCAGAGGTCTAAGATTCAGATTCCTTGGGGACTTTGAGGCTTTGCTTGCATTGCAGGTCTGTTGCACTCCCCTCTTGGTTTGGCCCCATGTAGGCAGTCAAACTGGCCACATCCCCAAGCTTTATCTTCAGTGCTGGCCTCTGTAGCGCTGTCATCTAGAGATGACCCAGCAGTCCTTGGATGATCTGTCCTGAGCAGAAGCATCACCCTCAAGGCAGCAGCACTGGAATGAGATCTACCCTCTCTCTCCCTTTCCTATGAAGACATAAATGATACTCTCCCCTTGGCTGAATTGGTGCCCTGTTTTCCCATTGCCATTTTTTCCCTTTGCCACATCCCTTTATAGGCTGTAAAGGCATATGAGGGGGTAGGGGGTAGAAGATGTCTTTTTAGCACAGATGCTTTCTGTATCTTTTTATTTATTATAATTTTATTCCTCTTAAATTTTTTATTATGATGTATGTATCACTAGGTTTCATCTGGCTCTTGAAAGATCAGCTGGTCCTCCAGCCCAGGAACTGTTCACACTGTTCACTATGTATATCTTTCCCCTTTGTCCATTCTGTTGTTTGAATTTACCACAGTGGACTCATGTTATACTTGCTCTTTCTTGCTTGACTAATGTCATTGAGCATAAGATCCTCCAACTCTTTCCACGTGACCACGTGACCAGTTGCTTCATTGTTTCCACCCTCATTTTTAGGGATATATACTACTTCATTGTGTGTATACACTAGATTTTAAAGATTATTATTAAATACTTTTATTGGGGCCTCTTACATCTGATATCACAATCCATATATTCATCCATTGTGTTGAGCACATGTGCACATATACTGCCATCATCATTTTCAAAGCATTGTCTTTTTACTTGTGCCCTTAATATCAGTTCCTCATTTTCCCCCTCCCTCCCACCTGGCCTCCCTCATGAACACATAATAAGTTATAGATTATTATCTTCATATCTTACATTGTCTTCTGTCATCCTTCACAAACTTTTCCATTGTTCATCATTTGTAGATCCTTGTGATCATTTCCCCCTTTTGTCTTCAGCAATCACGTTGGGAAGGTGAGCATGGCAGAATGTCAGATTATTAGAACAAAGTGTTCTTTTGTTCAGGGAGTACTTGAGTTGAAGCCCAATGTCCATCTGAAACCTTAATTCTTAGCATATAGATTTAAGTACATAGATCTGGTCCGCTCTCATTATGCATAAGTATGTTTACATACGCACATGCCTGTATTTAGACCTCTGTAAATGTCCTTTGGCTCCTGGTTCTTTCCTCTGTTTCCTTTTACTTTCCTCTTGTCCCACCATCATGTTGGGCCTTTATTCAGGATTAGTAATTCCTTGTTGCTACATTGGGCCCTTCATTAAGCCCCACTAGGCATCTTATACCCTTGTCTCCATTGATTTTAGTTCACTTCTTGTTCCCTTGTCCTGAGTTGGTTTTCCATTCACCCTCCCCCCCTTCCTTTCTCCCATCTCTCCTTCTCCTGTATCACTGCGAAACCATTGGCCCCATTCTTTTCATTTCCAAATTGTTTATCCCACCTATTTTATCTAGATAGACATACTGAGACATTGATAAGCTCAAAAACCAGGTAAAGCCAAAGATAATAATAAAGAAAGCCAAAACCAGCAAAACAATAACAACAAGGGAAATAAGAAATAAAATAACAACAAAGCTACTGACAAAAATGGAAAAACATATGAAATAGTTCAACATCTGTTTGTTGGCCTTTATGAGTGTTTTCCAGTCAAGTCTGTTGGGTACCACACTCTGTCTTCAAAGTCTATTTTTGGTATGCCCCCAGGATTTCATCATTTTGCTCCCCTTGCTGCTCTGTTGTCTGCCCTTAGTGTTTTGCCCCAGTGTGATGGGGTTCATATTAGGCACAATTCCCACACTGTGTCTCCACTGTTGTTCCTTGTAACACTATGGTTCAGTGAGGGATGTCATGGGGTCCTCTCTATGCATTGTTTGCTCTGAGCAGGAATATCGTCATCTGGATTTGGTGGGCCAAGATGTGTTCTCCTCACTCTCTACCGCTCTTCATTTCTCTTGTGTTCTCTAATCAGACGTGCCTCTTTCCCCAAGTTGTAGCTGCAGTGCTGTCCTCTGAGATGCATTCTTCTTGGAGACATGGGGGTGTCCACATAGTTGGGACTGGGGCCTGCCCTATAGACCTGCCTATTGGTTCCCAGCTATAGGCCAGTATGCTGTATTCACAGCTTTGCCCATTGAATTGAAGCATTGACTCCCTGTCCTGTGGAGATATAAATAATTCGCTCCCCTTTGGTGGATGAGCGCCCTGCTCCCCACCTACCAAGTTCTTCTTTTTTCCCCTTCTATTTCTTTCTCCCTCCTATTTAGTTGGTTGTCATATGTGTTCCTAGATTGGGTTTGACCCCTGCCATAGTAGCTGGACCTCACCCTAGGAATGTATGTATATAGTAACTTTTCCCCTATGCCCTCACCCCCCTTTAAGCTCACTGCAGTGGACTCGGGTTCTACTGATCTTTTTGCATTTGGCTTAATTAGTTTTGCATGATTTCCTCCAGTTCTTACCATGTGGCAATGTGCTTCATCTGGTCATCACTGCTTTTTATGGATGCGTAGTACTCCATTATATGTATGTACTACAATTTTTGGATCAGGAACATTTTCCCTTGTGTTTATTGGTCATTCAGATTTCTGCCTCTATTAAATGTCTATTCATGTCCTTTGCCTACCTCCTTAGTGGGCATTTAGGTTTTTCTTATTGTAAGTGTGCAAAGTATTGTCGATTTTCGTAATAAAGCCTTTGTCTGATGTGTCATTGCTAAAGATGTTTTCCCAGTCTTTGGGCTCTCTTATTACTCTCTTGATGAATTCTTTTGATGTACCAGGTGTTTTATCTTCAGTATATTCCATTTGTCAATTTGTGACTGTTGCGTATTTGTGTCTGTCCCTATTTCTGATAGCCTATGTGTTGCCTGCATCAAGATTCTCAGGTTTGTCCTAATTCCTTCATTAATGGCCCTACTAGTTTTGGATTTTACCTAGGGATCTGTGATCCACCTTGAGATTTTTCTTGAGCACAGAGTGAGGTAAGGGTCTTGCTTCATTTTTCTGCAGATAGATTTCAATTTTATTCCAGTACCACTTATTGAAGAAGGCATCTTCTTCTCCTTTGATATTTTTGGGGCCTTTATCAAAATCAGTTGTCTGTATTGATGATGCTTTTATTTCTGGGTTTTGAGTTATTTTCCATTTGTCTGAATATCTGTCATTATACCAGTACTATACTGTTTTGACCACTTTGACTGTATAATATATGCTAAATTCAGATAAAGCAAGCCCTCTCACTTTGTCCTTCTTCTTGAGGATTTCTCTACTAATTCAGGGCTTCTTCCTTCTCCATATGAAGTTGGTATGCAGTTTTTCTAATTCATTGAAGAAGGATAATGGCATTTGTGTTGGGATGACATTAAACATACTGATACATAATACCTTGGGAAGAACTGACATCTTTACTATACTGAGTCATCAAACCCATGAACATGGAATATTCTTTCATTTGTTGAGGTCACTCTTGGTTTCTTGTAATAATATTTTGTAGTTTTCCTCATGCAAATATTTTGGTTTTTTTAGCCAGGTATATCCCTAAATATTTCAATTTGCAGTTGGCTATTGTAAAGGATACTACCTTTTTAGTCGCTTCTTCTGTGACCTTGTCTCATGTGTATATCAATTTGATAGATTTCTTTTTGTTGATCTTGTATCCTGTCACTCTTCCATATTTCTCTATCACTTTCAACACTCCACTTTAGAGTTTGGGGATTTTAATATATAAAGTCGTTTTGTCTGTGAATAACAATACTTCTGCCTCTTTCTTCCACAGACAAATATCTTTTATGCCTTTTCTTTGCCTTATGATTTAGCTAGTACCTTCAGCATGATGTTAAGTAGAAGAGGAGGGGCAAGGGACCTACTTGTCTTACACCAGAGTTTTTTAATCTATTCATTTATTGATAGAAATTTAGGCTGCTTTCAATTCTGTACACTGCACAATGATGAACATTAGAGCACAGATGTCTTGCCATGGTCTGTTTTTTATTTCTTCTGGGTAAATGCCCTGTACTGGAATTCCTGGGTTGTAAAGAAACTCAATTTTCATCTGTTGTAGAGATCGACAAATCACTTTCCATAATAGCTGCACGTAACCACAACACCACCAGGGAGTTCGATCTCACCCCACTCCCTTCATCAATTGTTATTTTCTAGATTTTTGAATTGGTTATCCTTGCGGGTATTAGGTGGTATTAGGTATTAGATATCATGAGTGTTTTGATTTGCATTTCATAGGTGGTTAATTATTGGGAACATTTTCTCAGATGTTTATTGGCCATTCAGTTTTCCTACTTTGTGAATCTTCTGTTTAAGTCTTTTGCCCACCTCCTTCATGGACTATTCGTCTTTACTTATAAGGCTGCAAAGTTCTATAGTTTTAGTGATAAGACATTTGTCTGGTATGTCATTGCTAAATATCTTTTCCCAGTTTGTGCACTCTCTCATTACTCTCTTGGTGAAATCTTTCAATGTACACAAGTGGTTTAACTTTAGTGTGTCCCACACATCTATTTTCTCTTCCTCTGAGTGTGTATCTTCCATTATTGCTGATAGCCTATGCATTCCCTGTACTAAAGTTCTTGACCATAAGGTAGATTTTTTTCCTTCTCTTAGTTATCGCTACTTTCCAACCTTCACAACCCTGTTTAGGGCACCAAGCACAGTGTCTGGTTCAATGTGCGAAAATGGAATTCATAAAGAAGACAAAACCCCCAAATCTCATACCACGAAGTCAATTCTGACCCATAGCAACCCTTTCGGGTAGAGTAGAGTTGCCCCTTGGCTTTCTAAGAGTGTAAATGTTAGCGGGAATAGAAAGCTTCATCTTTCTTCCAAGGAGCAGCTGGTGGTCTTGAACTGTACAACTTACAGCCCAAAACATGGCCCGCTACATCACCAGGAGGTGTGTAATTTTTGGTTGAGAAAATGTCAAGATGAATATATTGTATTATAAATAGCAAGCATAGGTGCAAGAATATGTAGATAGGCAGATAGGCAGAACAAAATACAGAGAGATATATGGGCTGATTTCCCCTACTTTAGCTCCTATTGTAGATCATTGCATCAACACAGTGGTCACATCTTTCTAGAGCAGAAAAGCTGCTGCCAATTACACATCCTATAAAATGAATGTTTGGAAAGATGAGGCTTTCTACTCCCATAAAGAGGTAAGCCTAGGAAACCCATAGGACCAGTTCTACCCTGATCCATAGGTTCTCTATGAGTCAGAATTGACTCAATGGCACTAAATTTGCTTTTTGGTTTTACAGTATTAACACAAAAGAAACCTAGATGCAACATCATTATTGAGATACATTCTTTGATTATTTTTTACTTTATTAAAATATTGAATTTTACTTCACATGTATATTTTTGTCTCCCCACCATTTCCATCTGATCACTGCTACTACTTTGTCCTATCATAACATTCCATACATACTTTGAACCAAGCAAAGGGTAGAGTTCCATCTTTACAAATGAAATAGGCATTTTAGACAACACATTCTTGACAAAGGAACCCGAACAACATTTATCAGACATGGTAGGGAAAGTACTCACTCTGAATTATAAAAAAGAACAGCTAAATAGCAACTGTTACAGAAATGAAATAAGACAGAAAAATTTGACAAACTTTTCCAACTATTTTTAAGCGACTTCCTTCATTGCCAGAGATCTTGAATAGCCTCCTGCTCAATCATCCGGAAGCAATTCTTCACATAATTAATGAATTTGGCTTCCACTTTAGGAAGAGAACCACCCTTTTCTATACTTACTTGTATTTTTGCTTTACTGTCTTCTATAGAACTAGGTCCTTTCGGTGTTTGGGAAGTGTGTTAGTCTAGGTACAGTAGAGAAACAAATCCACAGGAACATATTTATAAGAGAGAGTTTTATATAAAGGGTAAGTGCACATTAAGAAACCATCCCAACACACTGCTGCCCAAGTTCACAAGTCCAACATTAACCCATATGTCTGACACCAAGTCACAAAGCCCTTCATCTCATAAAACACACACAGTGATGCTGATTGCAGGAAGAAAACTGAATCATTGAATGTGTAAGCATCTCAGCACTGGTAGGAATCCCCACATCGCTGCTCCTGGTGCAGGATTGTATCAGGGTAGGTCCATGTGGCTTCTCCTCAGGGATGTCTTGCAGGAAGTGACCATTGCCAGCTGAAGACGAGAACTGGCTAAAGCAGCAGCTCCCGGGTCTGACCATCACAAAACAAGAGACCTGAGAACTAGAAAGGCAAGGCTCACCGAGTCATTTATCTTTCTGCCTTTCAATGAACTCCACATGCATTTATAGGTCAGGTTGGCATCTTAACTTTCTCAGAAAGTTTTTTCGTGTTTGTTTGTCTTTGTTTTTTGAAAGATTCTTGACCTTTGGATCTTGGTGTTGATTGTTTTGAGTCTTTTCCATTCCGGTTTGATTTTTGTGCGTTTTTGGTTGAAGTATCCCATGTAGATTTGTTCAGTAGAGCTTTTTCCTCAGTTTCACCATCACCATCTTCCTCATCTGCAGCAAGTTTTACCTTTTTTTGGTGAACTCTTTTACAGTGTTTTGGGGCAGTGTTTTGTGAAGTAAAATTCAATATTTTGGAGCTTCCCTGGTCTACGTAAGAGTTTCACAGCCTCTTTCTCCTCATCATCTGACTCTATCTTTGTCTGTAGTTACTGAATGCTGCCCATTCATATGCACAGACTCTGAGCCACCCATCACCTGTAAGACCACTGGTGGTGGTATTTCAAATTCCCCAAGGGAGACGGTTGAATGTACAGACATTTTCAAAGTTGCGAGTGCTATTTTAATTGAGCTGCTTTCATAATACATTGGTTCTGCTTCAACAATGAGCAGTTCATTCTTTGCACCAGCACCTAAACTGCTATTCTTAAAGATAATCAGTACTCATTTTCATCATTATCAATCTTAGAGTGATAATTTTTGTTGGCCTTTAGTTCACAATGGAAAAGATATTTTGGACTCTTCAGGGGGCTGACGTTCATAGACATTGAATCTTTCATGGGGTGATGGGACACACTGAGAGAAATGTAAAATGGAGATAAACCACTGTTGTTGCTGAGTACAGCAGCACAGGATGAAATCACACCAGGTATGAGTTCTTTGATTTCAGGGGTCCAGGTATTATTCTATCTTTGCTGATGTTTCTTCTTCTGGCCAGGCCCATTTCCTCTATCACCTACATGTAGGAACAAAGCACCTGTGGCTATCTATGCTTCTTTATAGACCACAAAAAGCTCTCCACATCTCACCACTTGAACTTAGTGTGTCTGATTCCAAATGTAAGTCTCATATTCTGAATTCCTGGTTTCTAGCTTATTGATTCATTCATTCATTATTTATAAAGTAACTTCTAGAGTTATTAAGGTGTCCTGATACTGTTGTGAGTTAGTCATTGGCTTGCTAACTGAAAGGTTGCTGGTTTATAACCACTAATTACACCATGAGAGAGAAATGAGACTACCTGTTTCCCTAAAGATATTTAGTGTCACAAATCTTAAAGGGGTCAGAATCCACTTATTTGCAGTAGGTTAGGTTTTTTGGTTTACCAAATCTCTTGCCGTATAAGAGGTCCAGGGTACACAATAATGAACATAAGAGGCATGGTTCCTGACTCCGTGAACCTTAGGGTTTACTGGAGGAGATAGGTATTACACAAGTAAAGAAAAAAAATCCAATTATATAAGTACCACCAATAAGTTGACCAGTCATACCAGAATCTCCTGAGCTCTGGTAAAACTAGGGTGGTTCATTATCCCAAGGGGAGAAAGCTAGATGCTCAATAGGACAGTAACACAAAAGACGTACTCAGTATTCCATAGGCGAACCTTTCTGAGCACTGAAGGATGAGACAAAACAAATTTTAAAACAATGCTAATGGAGAGCCCAGTTATACACAGAAGGAAAGAAAAGGAAAGTTTGGGCAAGAAGAACAGCTTATCTACAAAGAGTTGGTTTATTCATGAACTGGAATAAAACTATTTTAACTGAGGTGTATGGACAAAAAGAGAGGTTGGTTGAGATGACATTAGATAGGTAAGAATAAGTCACTTCAAAGTTCATGGTAGGAAGTTTGAGTTACATTCTAAGTACAGTAGAAAATGATTGTCTAATTTTAAAAGCTTTTCTAAGTGTTTCTGAGCCCCTATTTGTGCATAACCCATTGATCCAGAAATATTAACCCTTTGATTCAGAATTACTAAAAAACAATCTAGTGTATCAGAGGAGAGACAATCTGGACGTAACCAACTGAATACAAAGGGTTAAGTGATTAATCTAAGTGAGCAGTGATGAAGGAACATTCAGATGGAAGGTGGGGATTTCTCAGATTCAATATCCCCAATTCTGTTTCAAATTCTCTTACATCCATTTGATTCCCCCCTTTTGTGCACCACTGATTCATATTTCCATATATCTGCTCTATCAATAAACTGCGGGTTGTATGGATGGTCTCACCAGTGAATTGACAATTCTCCCTAGATGCTGACTTTTGGGGAGCTCCCATATGCCCCAGACAGTCAGACTAGTAAAAGATTCTTTCCTACCTATGTCAGGGTGACAAGCCATGCTTCTCTGAGAGGGGGCTGGGAAGGAAAAGACTTCAAGGCAAAGACTCAAAGCTTTCAGGTTGTAGGTGCTGTTACAGATTCAGCTTAATGCATCCTCATGTTGTTTGGAATGTTTTTATTTTTTAAAGTTTCATATCCCTGTGACAGAAATCTCTGAGAAATGTTATAGATTTTCCTTTCCAACCAATATCTTATCCAGGGATGGTACATATCATCAGCTTGCATTAATAGCCCTACAAATGAGAATGGAGTTGTTGACAGATATTTCTGTTCCATGGAATGAACACATCAATATAATGGAAGACAGTGCAGTTGTTAACTACTGTGTCATTAGGACAGGAAAATCAAAATCATCATTCATCATTTGCCCCACATGAAAAGTGCCCTTACTCAATTGTCCTGAGATTGCTACCGATACAGTCCAAGCATCAAAATTGGTCCATGAATTTGCCTTTGGTTGGTATGATAATGAGACTTCAACTGCTCCCCAAATAATTGTATTTATTAAAATTTATGATGGTGCATTAGGGAGTTCAGCTGTATTCAGGAGGTCTTGGAGCCATAGCTTATAGCCTAAACGTCACCTTCTTCCATACATTTTACATTTAGGAACTGCTATTTAAATGCAGATGCCTTTACAGATGTTCACTCCTGATCTGAAATATTTGCAGCAATATATGCTATGATTAATTGGCACTCCAGAGATTCTTCTTTTCTCCAGGATTATCTGTTTTGAAAGCTACAAGGCAGAATGATAGGCTTTCTTCTAGTGAGACGTAGACTCTCTGCAGCTCTCAACAGCTTGTATCTAACAGCAATGGTAGGACATTTCATCTCCATCCTCTAGCACAGCTCGTGTTTTAAGTAATATCCAATAGCCAGTCATACACAAGGTTGGGGAAGGTCAGTCACTCTCCCTAAATTCAGAGTCAGACACTTTCTTCTTCTTTTTATCATTAAAGGTTCAGCTTAGAATCCCTGACTAGCTTCGTCACTGTTGAGTGTTGACAAGCCACAAGCACAGCTACTGACAGTAGTTTAAAATGCAGCTGGGTTAATGCTGACATATTGCTATCTTCTGAGGGACAGTTGATATGTGTTCATTTATAATCTAATTGCATGTCCACTTTTGAAAATCAGCTCCCAGTGTGGAATGGATAAAAATACAATTACCAAATGATATGCGTAATCATTCAGTGCTGTTAGTCCCAAAAGGTGATATTGCAGTGACATTGAGAAAATTAGATCTATTCTTCATACAATTATATGGCTACACTTTCATTCTAATGCCATTCTAATTGGGAAGGAGCATTGAAATGTGAAGCTGGGTGCGTTTCACTCTCTAATTATCACTGAGCAGCTCATTCTTAACAAAGGTTTCTGGAAAAGACAGTTGCCAGAATGCTTTGATAATCCTAAATGCCCATTGTTGCTTTCGCGGCAGGTAAAGCTTGTTTTGCCCCTATAAAATTTAGATTGCCACTTAGAGCTCACTAGAAAATAGACACTTGGGTGAGTGCCTGAAATTTATTTAAGTCCATTTCTTCCTTTGAAAAGAAAAATCCCATGTGGATGTTTCTCCCCTCCCCATCATGCAATAATGTGAATATTTATTTCTCTATTTTACAGGGAGGTTGTGAATCTCAACTTTCATCATAAAGAAATGTCATTTTGTAAACTGTTAACTGCTAAGAGCTATACAAATCTAAGTTATTACTATTATTGACCATTATTATTTTTATCTTTCAGAAGGTGGCAGGACCGTACTTATTCATTTAGTTGCCTTTGTGGTCCTTGTTTATAGAATGTTGGAAATAAGATCAATATCTCCATCTTTAATTCAATTGGGTCCCTGCTGAGCAAAGCAGGGAGTCTGAGTATGTATGTATTTCTGAAACCTTATCTGCCATCCCTTATCGTCTTGGAATCACAGATTTATAGAGCAAATAGTAGCACTAAGGTAAAATTATACCCCATCAATTATTCTACTACTAGACTGTAAAATCTAAGAAAGCAAGAATTGTGTCTCTTTCGTAGAAAGCATTGAAAAATATAGCTGCTGAATGCCTGAATAAAGAAGAATCTTTTTATCTGTTTCTTTTTTATGAGCATATGTTCCTTTATATTCCTATAACAAGGACCTCTGGTGGCACAATAATTAAGTACTGGCTGAACCCACCAGCCCAACCAAGGAGACAAGATCTGCTGATATGTTCTTGTAAAGATTGCTGTTGCAATTAGGTACCTTTGAATGAATACAATCAAATATGAAATGTGGCATGATTTTGGACCAGCCTCACCACCATTGCTACAGCCACAAGGGTCTTTTTCACTAAAGGTCTTTTACTTTTTCCCTGGCCCTCTGCTTCACCAAGCAGAGTGACCTTCTCCAGCACCGGTCACTCCTGGTGACATTTCAAAGATATTTGAGTCAAATTCTCACCATCCTTTCTTCTAAGGAGCGTTCTGGCTAAGCTTCTTTAAAATTTATCTTTTGATTCTTCTGGAAGTGCATACCATAACATGGCATCTTCAGTATTCTTCACCAAGACCATAACTCAAATCCATTGATTTTGCTTCAGTCTTCCTTATCCACTGCACAGATTTCATATCCATATGAGATATTGAAAATACCAATGTGGGAGTCAGATGCATTAGCCCTCAATGAAGCTTAACTTTCTTTATAACACTTCAAAGAAGTATTTGCCACAAATCTGACTAATGAAATACAATATTTGATTCTATGATCATTGTTTTCATGGGCATCGATTGTAAACATAAGAAAAATGAAGTCCTTCATAATTCCAGACCTTTTTCCTTTTATCAAGATGCTGCTTATTGGTCCATTATTGGTCCATTTTTGAGAATATTTTTCCTTTTATGTTGAAGTAAAGCATATACTGAAGTGTGCAGAATGTGATCTTCATGAGCAAGTGTTTGAAGCCCTCTTCACTTGTAGCAAGCAAGCTTAAGTCGCTTGTATATTTTAGATTGCTCATGAATCTTCCTCTGATCCTAATATCATGTTCTTTTCATGCAGCCCAGATTCTTCAATTATTCACTTAATATGGAAACTGAATAAGTAGAGTCAAAGAATAAAACCCCCCTATCCACCTTTCCTCATTTCAAATCATGCATTTTTCCTTTGTCCATTTTGGTGAATATTATTTATAATTTGTTGTGACACACATAATTAATAAGGCACAGGTAAATATTCTTCTGGTAGTCTTTATTTTCCAGCAAAATCTATCTCATATTTGAAATGATATCTCTTCCACTTTCTTTCCTGGATTTCTGGCAGTTCTCTATTGTTGCCCTACCTCAACCACTTTTTAACTATCTTCAGAAAGGCTTTACTTCTGAAAGATGATATTGTTCAGTAATTTTTGCATGTTATTAGTTAATTTTTCCTGGAATGGGCCCAAACATTGAGTCCTTCCAGGAAGTAATCTAGGTCTCTGTTTCCCTAATTTCTTCACATAAAGGAGTGAATGTGCATCTCTTTGTCCAAACAGCTCACTGAGTATTCAGGCAGTGCTTGAAGTCTGGGTTTTGGCTTATATTTTCAATACAGCTTTGAATTCTTCTTTCAGTAACCACAGGTTCTTGATTATATGCGTCTTGAAATGTTTGATTGTCTGCCAATTGCTTTGGGTGCAGTTGCATTTGTATACCTTTCATACTTCCTGAATCATTTAATATTTTGCCTATATTGTTGGTGCTATTGTTAAGTGCTGCTGAGTCAGTTCCTATTCATAGCCAATCTAAAGAAAAATTCATCAGAGTCAATATGAAACCTTGAGTTTATGTCACCTGAATTTATAGACCCTATCAAAAAGAGTTTGACACATTAGAGACCAGAAGAATTGTGAGGTGAAATCAAGAACATCATACACAAAGAAAGTGAAAGGTCATTTTAAAAGACAGGAAAGAAAGAAAGGTCCAAAGTGAATATTAGAAGAGTCTCTAAAACTTGCTTTTGAAGTGTAGAGTAACTTTGCCAGCTGGAAGAAATGATGACATAAAAGAACTAAACAGAAACTTTCAAAACATGGATCCAGAGGACAATTTAAAGCACTGCCATGAAATATGCAGAGATTTAGAGTTAGAAAACAACAAAGAATGCCCTTAGCATCTCATGCTGAAAGAACTGAAGAATAAAAACATAAGCCTTCAGTAGCAGCACTGAAGGATTCAAGAGTAAAATATTATCTGGCATATAATGAGTTGGTTGGCATTCAATCATTTCAGGAGTCAACATATGAGCCAGTCAGAATGCATGATATTAAAGAAAGAAGTTCAAACAGCACTGAAGATATTAGCATTTTTAAGAAGATTCCAGGAATTGACAAAATGCCAATTGAAATGTTTCAACAAGTTGTTGTTGCAATGGAATCATTGACTTATCTAAACTCATACATTTGGAAGTCAGCTACCTGGCCAATCACCTGGAAGCGTTCCATTTTTTTTGTCCATTCCTAAGAAAGGTGAGTTAATATAATGCAGAAATTATTAAACAATATCATTAACATTACCTGCAAGCAAAATTTTACTGAAGATAATTCAAAAATACTTGCAGGCTGCACCTGAATTGGGATCTAAAATTTTGTGTATTTTTATTAGCATTGCTTGGTTTGGTTTTTGTTCATAGTCAAGTGTGTCATAGGCATTATGTCAGTGGAGGTCACCCTCTTGAAGCTGTGCTATATGCTTTTACATTTTTCATTATATGGAACCCAGGATTGATGAACCTATAGACACAGCAAATAGAATAAGGGATTCAGGGAGTTGAGTACTGTAGCTGGTTGGCGGTGGGAATGAGTAAAAGGAGATGATGTGAAGGAGTCCATGTAGAAAAACAATGATTTGAAATTGCTTGTGGGAGCAATTGTACAGTTCTACTTGACTTGATTGAAATATGGAATGATATGTTATATACATTAAATCCCAACTAATAAAAATAATTGTTAAAGCAATATATCAGCAGGAAACTGTCAGAAATTCCCACTGAGTGGTTGCAAACATCAAATTGGTTTTGGCTAAAAGCAGAGAATACCAAAAATATGCTTGCTGCATTTTTAATGATTATACAAAGACATTGGAATGTCTGGCTCATAAGAAACTATAGATACTATTACAAAGAATGGGAATTCCAGAACACTTTGTTGTATTTGTGTAGAGTATATACAAAAACCTGGAAGAAGTCATTTGAGCCAAACAAGGGAATGTTGTGTGATTTAAATAAGCAAAGCTGTGTGAAAGGTTTGTGTCCTTTCACGATACTTATTCAATCTGTATGCTGATCAAATAATCTGAGAAAGTAGATTATATGAGAAAAAATGGCATCATGATTGGCAGAAGGCTCACATCTTGTGCTGTTCAGATGACCCAGCTTTGATTGTTGTAAGACAAGAACTTGTGGAATTTACTGATGGATATCAGAAACTGCAGCCTTCAGAATGGATTAAACTCATTGTAAAGAAAACTGAAATCTTCACAAATGGCCCCAAATCTTCACAAATGGACCCAAATCTTCACAATTGGACAATATCATACTAGAAGTAGAAAATATTGAAGTTGTTAAGAATTTCTTTTTATTTGGATATGCACTCAAACAACTCTACTGCACAAGATCTCTTTAAAAACTTATAGCCCACTGGGATGGAGGTTCAATTCCAGCAGCGGCTCCACAGGGGAATGACTGGGCCTTCTGCTCCCATCACCAGAGGGCAGTGATGCCCAAAATACAAATAAAAACTTAAAGAGTAAAGATGTCACTTTGAGATTAAGGTGTCGCTGACCTAGGTAAGTATATTTTCAATTGTATCATGTACATGTGAAAGCTAGACAAGGAAGATTGCAGAAGACTTGAAGTATTTTAATTATTATTTTCTCAAAGAATATAAAAAATATCATAGGTTACAGAAGACCACACAAATTATCTTAGGAGAAGCACAATCAGAATACTCTATAATTGAGGATGGCAAAATGTCATCTCATGTACTTTGAACACGCTACCAGGAGAGACATATCCCTGGAAAGACCATCATACTTGGTAAAGTAGAGGATCAGCAAAAAAAAAAAAAAGGAAGACGCTAATGACATGGATTGATGCAGTGGCTGCCATAGTGGGCTCAAACATAGCCATAGTCACTGGGAGTTGGAGTCAACCCAATGGTACCTAACAAGAAAAATCCATGAAACCCAAAGTCTGGTAAGCACTATGTCTCATAATAGAAAATAATGTATGAACTTAATCTCTTCTTTACCAACTGGAATGTTGGGCTAGATTATCTCATCAGACTCCTGTAGCCCAACAATTCTATTCCATCTTTTTCACAAGTACACTGATTATCCTTTAGATTGTTCACATTGTAGTTCTGGGTAGATAGGGAAAAGATTAGCACAACTCTAAGTCAGTGAATCCATTAAAAGGAGTATGGAGTATTTCGGATAATCAAGAAATAAACTGCTTCTTAAAGTTCTTCTATTTCCAAGGAGTTCTGTGGCTACTGTGCAGATACACTTATCATCCCACTCAAAGCCTTTGGTTTTCTTAGAATACACGTTTCCTGATTCTGGGTTTGATTAGTTTACTATATGGAGATTTATTTTTCAGTTCTTCTCATGGGATAATAACTCCTTTACTCTGTAACTTTCTTTTACCTAATTTCTTACATTTTCAGACCATCTGGTCATCCAGTACACATCAGATTGTGACTTAAAAAGCTAAGGTATACTGATGAAAGAATAATTCATATACCAAGACCATAATTTTATAAGGATTAGGCAAATTACCCTGTAATATATAGCTGTGTATGTACAGGGGTACAGGGAAATACCTTAAAACTTGGAGACAGTAGCCTCCTTTTGAAAGTTAACTTTAATTTACACACTGAGTGGGTGATTCAGGATATTGTCAGAAAGACAAGATTGAGTATCTATTTTTCAAAGATAAAATGTTGTAAGACAAATCTAACATTATAGTAAGCACAATCTATTGAAGAACTTTTATGTGCACAGAATGTTAGATATGTGCATTATCCTTAAATCAGTGGTTTCATAGTGTACTGTCATCTCCGTGAAAGGAATTCTAGTGGCAAAGGGGTCATGCATTGGGCTGCTCATCAAATGTCAGAAGTTCAAATACACCAGTTGTTCTTCAGGAAAAAGATGGGCTGTCTGTTCTCATAAAGACTTTTAGCCTTAATAACCCACAAAGAAAGTTATCTTCACTATGAGTTGAGAATGAATAACTCTATGTCAGTTAGCTTAGCTTTTGGAGTATTGTCACCTATATTGAGCATAGAAAATAAAAGCAAACAAATACCTAAACTGAAAGATTTTTCCAAAATCGAAAATAAAGCCCTAATTTAATCACTTCTGAGCCCATGTACACTTTTCAGAAATCTGTATCTGAAAATGCCCCCAAAGGAAAGTAACATCAATAGATAATGGTGTTTATGAATCTGGAAATAGAAGATCCAAACAGGAAAAAGAACATTTATCTAAATTTTCCCAAGGCTTTAATATCACTCAAGCTGATTCTTTGAACTGCTTATTCCCACCCCAACTCTCCTTCAAACTGCATGGCAAGCCACCTTCCACGTGACCAGCAAAACTCCCAAAGCAACAACTCCTTGGCATTCTTGCACTGAAGATTTGCTTTATCCTCAGTGTCTTTCTCTCAACAAATTTCTTTACTCAGCTCTCTCATCTATATCCAACACTCCCTTGCAACTGATACTAGACCTTTGCTCCTTTTATCTGAAGCTTGGGTCCTATTTTGTCATTCTTTTTTTTGAAACAGTTTTATTGGCACATAATCCACATTGAATGAAGTTCAATAGCGCAAACATATCAAAAAGAGTTGTACAATCATCATCACAATCAATATTAGGACATTTTCTTCTTTCTTGAACTCATTGTTATTTGCTCCTCCCTCCCCCAACCTCCTGTGCCATAATCCCAAGAAACCACCAACCAGTTTCTAGCTAGATAAATTTACCTATCCTGGATTTCATATAGAGAAAAATATATAAAAACCAACAATACCAAACCAAACCTAGAATAATAGCAAAGACAAACCTCAGTCAAAAAAAGCAGAAAGTATAAAAAACAAGAACGGGTCAAAAGGGAGATCAAAAAATAAGGTGTTAAATTTTAACCTAATTACATCTACCCTAATCCATTTTCCAATGCACTCTGCATGCTAATAAGGCTATTCATATCCCTGGTCTGTGATCAGAGGAGATTCACCAGAGGCTTAATCCACATGTATTTCCCTTTCCCCTTTAAAAAAAATTAGCTGAAAAAACTTTTAAATGGGCCAAAAGAGAGATCAGATAGGATATTACATTTTAACCCAACTATGTATATACCTTAATCAACTTTATAATGCTATCTGACAACAAGGATATTCACGTATCTTGGCAATGGTCAGAGGGTATTCGTCAGTGGCTTAATCTATGGGTTGAGCTTGTAAAAGGATTTTGTACTTCCATCATCACCCATAGCCTCTGCAAACAAGGTGTTCACAATTTAAGCTCTGGTCCTTGCTTACCTAAGCTTTGGGGTTGTAGTATTTGCAATCTTTGGATCACACAGGTTGATGTGCTTCTTCCATGTGAACTTACCTGTTGCCGCACTGATAAGGTTGTTTGAAGATAAGACTTTAAGACCCCAGGTGTTATTCTTTCCGATAGCTAGACCCTCTCTACTTTCATTACCACACTTTACTGTGGCATCTATAGCTTCAGGGAATGCTTCAAACAGGGCTATGCCATAAGAACTGTTTTTTCTTAGATAGGCACTAGAATTGAGTGAGAGCTCCAAATCCATTTATATATATGGTTTATCTATGTCTCTGATTCACTTTAGAAACATCATTGTCATTTGATGTTAGAGAATGTTATCATCATGCACATCATCATGGGCATTGTTTTTCAATCAGTCACTCTTCTGACAACATGTATTTGCAACCACAAACCAGCTTCAAGCAATCCTACCCAGACCAACCTCTGTGACTATATGTATATTGTCAAGTCTATAATTTTTCCTTAAACACCAACTTCACCATGATCCCTAGGCTTGGGTCCTCAGTTAAAAAACAGGATAACTAGACTATCATTTCTCTAAATTTCTAATAAAAATCTTATAAATTCTCCCCATGTATCAGTCTGTATCTTATTTTAGTACTCGCTTGAGAGCTTTGGTGGGGGGAGAATGAGACACCAAATGTTCCATTAGCACATTGTCTTCAAAGAAAAGTTTTACAGAAATAAAACATGCTCACTTTTCAAAGAATCAGTTACTAAAACATTTCACAGTACAATTTCAATATAGATATTTAATCACAGAAATACTCTAAAGTCACCTTGACAACCTCTTTCCAGCTCATTTAAGTTATAATTTACAACCTCTGTGTTAGAAAAGAGAAGTGTTTTCTCTGAAGTTTTCTGAGCTTAGAAGACCCAAGGGAAATGTTAGACTTCCTTACAAAATACAAACACTCTTTGATTCCCTAGTGGTCAACGTCGTTTCAGATTTTGAAGGTTACTGTAATGACAAAATGCTCCCAAAATTTTGCTGCTTGTATGAGAGTGGCATTTTATTCAAGGAACAATGGCTGCAAGAAGATAATTTTAGGCAAGTGATGTGAATCCATATCCATAATTTCATGGAGTCAGAAGGCTGTGTATCTGTCATTGTAAGTTATTACTATCCCCCCTCAAAAGATAATGTTATCTTAAAATTGTGTGAAGTTGAAGTAAGGTCTTCAACTCAGAAAAAACAGTTCCAACCTGAGTTGGTTAGACATCTCAAGTACCTACTATCTATTTCTTTATTTTCTTCTATATCTCTCTAAATCTTTATATCTATATCTACTTTTGTCAGGGATCATCTTTGAATTGGCTTCTTTTGTATGAACTCAGATATAGCATGGTCAAACATTAACTAATCAATCTCATTAATGATCCTGTGTCTATATAGCTGACTAACCCAAGTCTAGGGCATGCATGTGTAACATCAGTATTATGAAGAAACATTTTTTAATCACCTGATATAAGCTATTCTCCAAATAGGTTCCCTGAGAATCTTCTGTCATAGAATTTGGATAATACATTTAGCTTTTAAGTATCAATATCTTTTTTTAATTTTTGGCATCACTGCCCTCTGGTGGGAATAGGAGTAGTATCAATATCTTTGCCCTTTGGATTTTGCATCAGAAATTTATTTATGAAACCCTGGGCATTGGTATTCAAGATATAGCTTATTAAGTAAACCCCTTATTACCTATGTCTGTGTGTCTTTGTATGTATATTTATGCATGTATATCTATATCTATCTTTCTAGGAGTAAGCTGACTTGAAGAGTAGGAAATAATTGATCAAACTTTTTAAATTGCTTTTTTTAATCTTAAAGTATAAGGTGACATATTGCTTGATATACTTTTCATTGGCTTTCTTGCTCTTTAAAGCAGCATTTCTTCTCCCCAACCCAAGTTCTCAATGACCATTGTCAATCCCTTAGTTGACTGTAACCCTATTTGTTCGATAAAAAGAAATCACAGCCTAAAATAGAGGGGATTTTCCTCCCTAATGATCCATTGCTCAAAAGTCAGACCCTGTCTATGGATTCTGCCCACCCTCTTCTTAATGCAAGTATTTCCCACTTCCTGGTTGTTTGCTTTTTTCCTCCTCCTCCTCCTCCATCCTTTTATATGTACTACTATCTTCTCTCCTCAATTAGACTATAAACTCCTTCAGGACAGTACCTATTCAAGTGGCTCTATACAAAGTCCAGTGCTTGTATTTCTGACCAATACTTAACAAAATTGATACTACTGGTGCAAGGGGAAGTATGAAGCTTATTCTAACCTTTCATAATACACTCACATTGAACATCCAAAACAGGTAATGAACTCTAGGATTATATATATATATAATATATATATATATGCTACAACATGTATACCCACTGAACAAGTAAGGAAAACTTTTTAGGCACAAATGAGGATTCACCAGAATTCAGCTTAAAAAATTTTAGGACTTCCTGTATATTGCATTACCCTATTTATACTGATTTCAATGATACATTTTTCTCAAGAATGTGACACCAGAAATGAGAATACACTTTGCTTTGCTTTATCACATTTATACCAACCCACATTTATACCAAATGGGGGTCACCATTATTATTCTCAGAAAAGTAGTGGAACTAGCACTGGGAACCATTGATATGATTAGGCTTTAATGTTGAGTATAGCATATTTACTTTATCATATTTTGATGTATATCCCTAAATTTATTTTGTTTTTCATTCTATATTCCTCAAGACATGATATTTCAAAGAAAAGATGCATTCAAGTACAGAGCAAAGGAAAAAAATGCCATCAAGTAGATTCTGAATGTCTTTTAATTCTTTTTTCCTGCCTTATTTCACTATCTAGAACATAGAGAACAAGACTGAATAGAATTGATGAAAGCAGGTATATTTGTCTTATTCCTGATTTTAGAGAGAAATCATTCAGTCATTTATCATGAAATATGATGCTAGTTCTTGTGAGTCACTTGAATGATGGGTGATTCACATTTAAAGCTATAAAGGCAGTGCCAGTAGCTTATTCATTGATCTTGGGTGAATCTTGGGTGCTAAGTATAGTGATGTAGTTAACATCTCTCTTCAAGGAGAGGCTTACAAAGTAGTAAAATGAATGTTAAGTTATTCTTTGTAAGAGTGCACATAGACACATTTCTTGCAAGGATGTTATTAATATGTTCTTGTTCTTTAAATAGGTTGCTATTTTGGGTTATCTTTGTTTCCCTAGTATTAACATGAAGATAGATTGTCACTTAAGAAAATCATGGATGATTTTTTTTACTCTAAGGGAGATGACCAAATGAAATTCATAATTGATTTTACCATAGAGTTTTATTTCATATGGTGTCTTGTAAGAATTTGTAGTCACACTTATTGATAACCCAATATTTACTGTTTCAATTTTCTGTTAGGAAAACTATAAATAAAGGATAAAATAATAGATTAATAATAGGAAATCTTCACCACAGAAGCCACAAGCCTGCCAGGTGATCATCATGCAAGGTTTAGGGAAATTATTGAATACAGCTAGTGGTGATATTTCTGGGATTTTTATTGTCCATAATTCACTCAAATGTGAAAACTGTCCTATTCATTTGTTTCATCTATTTCTGAATAGTAGCATCCTAAAAAAGAATTATTGATTTTAGGAGCGCCAATGTGCATTTGAACATAGATTTTCTTGCCCAGGTTTCACCTACTGTCAGACTTGCCTTTACAGGAAGAACAATGTCATCCAATCCCAGATTTCACCACAGGCTCATAGAAGGGGGCTGTCTTTTCTTATGCACGTGTATGCTACTTACATGTATGCCTTTCAGATGATTAGACTCATCAGCATCTGAATGATATTATTTTATCAGGTTGGAAACATATGGGGATTTATTTAAGTAACTAATCTGTGTGTGTGTGTGTGTGTGTAGGTAATAGACATAAATAAACAGTGTGTCAGTTACATTCTATTGAACCCCTACTTCCACTTTAAAATGTGTTCTGTTTCAATGGGCTGCCTATTTGGGATGCATCACCAGGTCCCTCTGTGGATCATTAGTTTGTATTTGAGTTTACTCAATGGGGATTCCCAAAAAGAAAGGAGAAAGACAGAATATGGGGAAATAAATAATATTCTTTTCATTAAAAAAAAGATTCTAGGTATTCATTTATAGATAACTGGGGTAAGAAAGGAATATTATTGAGGGAAGATCTTAGACATTTAGGAAAGAAGATTTTTGTGATAGTCTGGGTAGCCTAGAGCAACAAATCCATAGAAACTCATATGTGTGTGAGAGAGATTTATTTGGTGATTGATTGTGCTTTAAGAAAGCATCCCAACATAGTCCAGTCCAAGCCCATAAGTCTGAAATTAGTCCATAAATCTTCTTCAGACTCACAAAACACATGCAATGATGTTGAATGTGAGACAATCACAGGCCAGTGAGTAGAACATCTTTGGATCCAGTGGTAGCATCTTAGCGACAGCAGGGGTCTCCATGTGGCTTTTCCAGCACCCAGGGCTCCATCAAAGTAGGTCCATGTATTTTCTCAGGAAATGTTTTACAGGGAGTCAGCCTTGTCAATAGAGAGTCTCCAAGGGGGGGGGGGGGGGGGAGAGAGAGAGAGAGAGATTTCTCCTGTCTCCAAGAAGGAAAAATATTGGATTTCCCAGAATTCTCAGGAGCAGGCCAGGCCCACACAGAGGTCTCATTGGCTATGATCTTATTGACAGACTAGTGTTGACTCTCACTCTTAACCCACTTAAGTCCTAAATTGACACCAGACTATGTAACTACCACTATTTTCTTTGCTGATACTCTCTTGGATGTCTTATTAGGTTACAGAGTAATGGTATCTTATTTTAAAAAATAAAGCTAACCACAAGGAATTTGTCTTCCTTGTGTACAAGGCTAACCCTGCAGAGGCCAATGTATGGGCAAATGTCAATCCCATCTGTGTTAATCCGAATTGACTAGAGAAACAAATTTCAGAGACACACATATAGGTATAAGGAAAGGGTTTATATACAAAAGAAATGTGACCCTAAGAAGGCATCCCAATCCAGTCCAGTGCAAAGTCATAAGTCCAATAATAACCCATATGCCCGCAATCAGTCTATAATGGCTGTTTGTGACTCAGGAAGTCACAGGTCAGTGGGTGCAGAATTCTGGCGCTGGCAGGGGTCTCCCCATGGCTCCTCACTTCCAGGGCTCAGGTCCATCAACAGCATGCCACTCTAGCTTCAGAGGTCTGGCTCCATCAGGGCAAAGCCGTGTGGACTCTCCACAGGCTCCTCCAGCTTCTCAGATGCTGCCATCTTGTCTTGTCTATGATTCATCATCTCTGAGACTAACTCCCAACAACTGGGGAAGATAGCTTCTCATTTTCATGAGGGAAATATCACGAGATTTCCCTGGAGTCTCAGGAGAAAGCCATGCCCACATAGAGGCCTCATTGGCTACTCAATGGCTATCTCCAGATTAACAGGCCAGACTCCACCCCTAGATTTCAATCATAAAATTAACATAAGCACACGACTGCCACACCATCTATTCTGAAAATGCCCCATCATCAGAGCTGAGACTACGGAAGGTAATCTGAAGAAAACTCTCACGCCGAGTTTTGTTGGGTTTTTTTTAAAGGTCATAGCCTATAAAACTAGCTGAAGAAACACTGCCCAATATTTAATTTATAATACTAAAGTGTATGGATTATTTTATAAAGCAAATCCACATATGATGTCTGCCTGCTCTGATGGTAATTGTTGCATTGTGTATCAAATAAATATTTATTTTGAAGGTAGATTTTTAGCACATTTGAAATAAAATGATCTGTGGAAACAGCAAATCATATATAATAACAGAATAAAAAAGAAATCAAAAGAAAACATCTGACAAGCAATTCAGAAGGGGAAAAAAGAGAAAATGAACTTAATTGAAGTATTCTCGCCCATAAGCTAAATAAAAAATGAGAGTGGAGTAAGGCAATTGGGAATTAAAAGTTTCTGGTAATGGTGGGAAAGGAAACAGGTGAAGGACTCAGCAATTGACTCAATCCATTCCCTCCCAGCCATGAAGTCAATTCTGATACAGGACCGCACTCTCAGACAGAGCAGAACTGCTTGCAAGGGTTTTCACTATGGTATATCTTTGTGAAAACAGACAGTCTTGTCTTTCTCCTATGGAGCATCTGGTATAGTTGAACTTCCAATGTTGCAGTTCATGCTCCACTGGGGCTTCTTACATATTGTCTGAGGATCTTTCATTCTTCAGGTCCATGTCTCTGGACTAAAGGAACTGGCCAGTGATGCACCCTGCTTGCTATGGAAAAGCAGAACATTGGGACCTTCTATTTAGATAAGCAGCCCTGGTGGTATAATGGTTAAAGTGCTCAGCCACTAACCCCAAAGTTGGTGGCTCAAATTTACTAGCTGCTCCATGAAAAAAAAAAAAAGATGCGACAGTCTATTTTCATGGAGCTCTGCAGTTGTGGAAACCCTTGGGGACAAGTCCAGTCTATTCTGTAAGATCACCGTGAATTGAAATCTACTCTTCCATGATAAGTTACATCTGGACTCCAGATGTATAGTGTCCCAAAGTACACACATGGTGGGAAACAACTAGTCAACTGTGATTGCGCTTTCCCTAGGACTCTGTCTAGTTGTTTGCTGCAGTGACATTGGCCACTGAATCTTGGCTTTCCTGTGTTAGAGAGGGTTCTGCAAAGAAACAAAACCAGGACACTAATAATTCTCTCTATATATTTATCTAAATAAAGGTATCTAACATAAGAAATAAAGTTAAAAAAATCATAAAGCAGTCCAAATGGCTTAGTGCAACTCACCTGTGTGAGACAGCTAGTACACTGGCTGTCCTGTGAGTCTTGAGGGCTGCTGAGGAGTCCTCTGTAGAGCAATTCAGGCTATCTGGCCACAAGCAGCAAACAGCAAGACAGGTCACCAACAGTCAGCCAGATAACAGCATTCGACAGTCCCCAGCTC
>PVJH01018937.1:0-43918 GCA_004026705.1 Nesogale talazaci
TTTCACCTCTGTTTTCAGTGTAGCCTTTATTATTGCTCTCTGCTATATCTAGTAACTGAGCCCAGAGCCTCATAAGATTCCATGGGCAGTTTGGTCCCTATCTCACCTGTTAGTCTCTCTGGACTATGGCTAACAGAACCTCTTTCATAACAAAATCTTGCCTTCTTTTTCCAGGAATGTATTAAAATACCTTCTTTGTTAGTGGAACTCCATCTCCATATCCAAGGTTCTCAGGCTTATTATACATTACTTCATTCCTTTCTCATTTCTCATTGTCTTAGGAGGAGCCAGAAGTAAATTTGTGTGTGGAGTTGACTACTTAAATATCAGTAAAATAGTTTCAGGTGTTAATTGTTGCAATATAGAGGTTTATCTTTGTTTTCTGAATGTCTGCTTTGATGACGATGGCCAACAAAAATATTTTCTAGGTTTTATTGTGATGAAGTCAAACAATATGCCCTAAACTAATGGAAGCAAATCAGGGCTGGCACTCCCTGCAGGCCTTCACTAATCCTGAAAGCAGGGTCCCAGGCAGTTTTCCTATCAGCCAGGCCTCTCAAAGTCATCTTGTAATAGTTCTTATTGAGAAATGAGAAAGCCGAAGCTCCAAGAAACCATGGATATGCCCAAATCACACAGCCAGGGAACTTACATTTTCTAATTTCCATTCAGTTATTCTTTCCAGTAACTCACCCTTAATTTTTAAAAAATTAATACTGATTAAAATATGATTCAGATCTTTTAACTGGTGGTTAAAAGGCTATATTTGACTAGGCGCAGATCGAGGTACTAATATTATGATCATTTTAGAAGAACTACAACTTCTAGCAACAACTTCAAAGTGAAACTTATTTAAGGTGTTTCTGTGTCCTCACAAGGTGGACTCTTAATGATTTCCACTGGACTCCACATGAATTTTGCAACTCTATCCTACAGAACCAGGGATTCCATCGGGGCTATCACACACTTGTATGATCAATGACTTAGACTAAGTTCTCTAGAGAAGCAAAGTCAGTAAAAAACACACACATATCAATCTATCTATCCACATCCACACACATGTATCAATCTATCCACACATATACAAACATACACACACAAGGGGGTACATTTCCCCCAAACAGAATTTTTTTCAAAGCTATGTGTTTAAATTTTATTTCAAAACAAACTTATCACTTTTAAAGTACTCTCCAATACAGTTAATATATTTGTCAAATATTCAATGCCATTCTTGGAAACATTTTTTAAATTCATCTGTTCGGATGGCTGACAGTACCTCCCTCATTTTTTTCTTCACCTTTTCTACACCTTCAAATCACTGTCCCTTCATGTTCGTCTTCATTCCAGGAAACAAAAAGAAATTTCCTCGAGTGAGGTCAGATGAGAAAGGTGCATGGGGCAAGAGAAGCAAGCTGTTTTTGCTAAAAACTGGCACAGTGAAATGGCTGCATGAGCAGGTGCATTGTCATGATGGCAAAATCACTGTTGATCACAAATCAGACCTTTATTTTGGTCACATGCTATTACACAATCTTTTCAGAACCTCTAAATAGAAAGCTTGGTTAACAATAGACTTGGTGGAACATACTATAAGGGCACTATGAGTCGACTTCTATCCATTCAGGAAGTTGATGGATGTCCAGAATGAGGTTTGTCATTATGCTAGTCCATGGAGACTAGAGAAAAAATTCATAGTCATACATACAGATATAAGCGTAAGGTTTGTATACAAAAGGAATGGAACATTGAGAAAGCATTACAACCCAGTCCAGTTCAAAATCATAAGTCCATTAGCCCATATGCCCAATACCAGTCTATAAAGTCTCTTCCGACTCACGGAGTCATAGGTCAGTGAGTGCAGAGTCCTGGCACTGACAGGGATCGCCCCATGGCTCCTTGCTTTCAGGGCTCAGGGTCCATCAACAGCATCCCGTGGTGAGAGGCAATTCAGTGCTGATAGGGCTCTCCATGTGGCTTCACCAGCTTCAGAGGTCTGATTCCATTAGGGTAAGGCCATGTGGCTTCACCACCGGCTCTTCTAGCTTATCAGATGCTGCCATCTTGTCTAGTGTAGTTCATCTTTTCTGAGACTGGCTCCCAACAACTGGAGAGATGACTTCTCATCTCCACCAGGGAAATACTGAGAGATTTCCCAGAAGTCTCAGGACAAAACCATGCCCACACAGAGGCCTCATTCGCTACTCAATGGCTATCTCCAGATTAACAGGCTAGACTCCACCCCTACATCTCAATCATGAAATTTGACATCTCAAATACATGGCTGCCATAGTCATCATTAACATTTCACCCTTTTATGAAACCAGAAAATCACTCATACACTTGAGTTTTTCTCATAACACTGTCTTAGTAAACTGTGTTCAACCTTACAACAGTTTCTGTGGCATTTTTCCTAACTAGAAGGCAAAATTTCACAATGAATATTATTCTCTTAAATTGAACAACACAAAAAACAAGGTTTGAGTGAAACTGCTTTTAGCAAAAAATCACTGCGACTAGAGAGAACCTTCCCAGGAGACAACACTGGGTGCACTAAGAGCAAGTTGCTTGATGCTCGCCTAGCAGGAAAAATGCATATTACAAAAACTCCACCCAGTGGGGTTTTTAATTTTGGGTTCCCAGTGTATGTGTGTGTGTGTATGTATTTATCTATATGCATATGTATCTATCTATATCTATAGAGAGAGCAGTTAATTTATATCTAGCAGTTCACATAGTTGCAGAAGTAGCCAAGTCTAAGTCCAGATAGATTCCAAATTCATGGATCAGGTGTTAGGCTGTAAACATCTACTGAGTGGCATAGCTATGGGGCTAACTCCAAGTCAGCAAAAAGATCACAAGCTGGTAGCTGCATATGTGAACACATCCACACATCCAAGGTCAGGAAATTAGGCTTGTGGCTGCCTAGTTGAATAATTCAAAGGTTAGTACATCATTGACAACTCCCAAGATCACTAGGCAATGACAAGACATTGGCTCAAGACCAAAGAATCCTAGGTTCATAAGCCAGATACATGATCTATATTTAACAAAAAGCAAGGAAGTTTTCATAGAGTCAAGTTATGATGGAAGTAGGTCACACCCCTGAAGCTAACTGCATTAGAGCAACATAAGTACAGATGTTGCTTTCCACTCCAATCTCTTCCCATAATGATTGGCTGTGATTAAACTATGTGTGGTAGTTACACAATTTCATGTCAACTTCAAAACAGAATGATGTCTAGCCTGCCAATTAGGTCATAGCTGGATTGATCGCTCCTTGTGGACATGACCTTCTCATGAGAATTCTGGGAACTTCTCTCTCTTGATTCTGCCACCAGAAGAGGAGAGCCACTCTTTCTCTTTCTGCTTCACCTTCCTATTGAGAAGCCACATGGAGACCTACGTTCGTGCCAAGATGCTTCCACCAACACTGGTTTCACAGGACTTTTCACCTGCTAGTCGGTGATCTACCTATGTTCAGAATCATTCATTGCATGTGCTGTATGAGTCTGAAGAGGAATTTATAGACGACTATCAGACATATGAGCTAATCTCAGGCTTATGCACTTGATCTGGAGGAGACTGGGAAATTTTCTCAATAGTCAACGACTCTATGAATATAAAACTCTATCTATACATATCTGAGTATTTGTGGATGTTTCCCTAATTTACTCAGACTAACAAGCTATGTTATTTCAGATCATGAAAGATTACTAAGTTTTAATTGACAAACCACTAAGCATCTTGGCTCAACCAAGTTGTCACAAAATGTCAGCTATCATAGTCAAAGGTCTTGCATGTAGCATTGTGTGAGATATTACCTTGAAGACTCCCCCCAGCCCGTACCTCCAGGTAGGTGGGTAATATTACACATCAAAGACAAGTTTCTGCATTCAATTTTTCCTCAGATATTTCTCTAAAGAATGTGATTCTGCATTAAATTTATAAAACAAATCATTTGAATCTCCTGGAAGTATGTTTTGGGGGGGTAGCTAAATAAAAATGGATAACGAAGTCCTTCTCCTTGATTCACATAAAAACTCATGTAAAACAGATTTACAGGAATGCACTGTAGGGTTTTATGAGCGGCTGAGCTTGAGGGTAATCCATCCATCACTGTGGATGTGAGAGTGAAGGAGATTAAAAATGCAGCTCTCCTCTTTTCCATAATAGTTTGCACAGTTCAGAGTAAAGAGGATCAAAAAGTGTTAAGGATGATATTTATAATGGCAACACTGCACACCTATTTTGGTAATAAACTTTAAGTACCTAAGTCACAGAATCATCTTTTATTTCATATGCTAGGACTCTCCCTCACCTTTCTTTGTAAATTTCTTACATGGGCCTGATATAGACACTAAGTGCAAATAAATGGTTTTAAACCAGAGATTTGGTATCCATGATCATAAGGTTCAAAATGTTCTAAAGTCCCAGAGGTATCACAGAGGAATATAAGTGGATTGTTTCACAGAAGATAACTCATCTACATAATGTGAAAACCTTAAGTAATAATTGTCAAGTTTACTATGTTTTCTAGAACATTAGTCTTTCAGCATCAAATATTCAGAAAGTAGATAAACCTAATTTTTCTCCTTTCTATTCTCTATAGCTTGTAAAAATTGTTCCATCCAGTAAGAATAATTAGGAGAAATCTCAATTGTTTTGTAGGGAGATCTTTGTTTGATTTAGATTTTCAGGATCTCTTAACATCTAGTCATAAGTGTCTTTAGATCTATTGTAGTTTCGGTGGGTAAAAGCTGACAGTTCAGCACAACAAAGAAATGTGAACTGTTTTTAGTGTTTTGGATTCCAGTATTGGCACCAATGTCAGAAATATAGCCAAGCAGATTTCTCATTCATATAAGGGATTTCTCCAGAAACTAAAAGTGTGTTATGTTTCATGAGGTGAAATGTGTTTCAGAGTCAGATAAGGACATCTGAGCTTTGTAGAGAAAGTTGAAATGAGTCTAACATCTTTGCCCAGATTAAGTTCATGACAATTAGGTGAGACAGAAGAGAAGATAGAAGAAGACACACAGAGAGGGAAAGTTGATGAATTACCTAATTCTGGTGTGAAAAGTTCATCGCCTGAAAAGCCAAGAGTGCATGAGTAACTAGGGAATAATGCATTTCACTGTCATTGTTGCTTTCTTAATTCATTCCTCCCCCACCTAGCCTTTGCTCCTGTCTTAGATTTATCATAAAATGTATATTTCTGGTATCTCTTTACATCTTCAAATTTTTATGGCCTCTCCAAGTGGGTTAGTGTCAAGTTTTCATTGTTATTAAGAGTATAAATAACACTGCACCATAGACTATCAGACCAGGTTTTCCTATGCCTGTGCAATCCTCCTGACCAAAGCAGATCATTTTTAAGAAAATCCAGTTAACACACTTGGCTGCTTAATAAAAGGTTGGCCTTTCACACCCAGAGTACTTTCAAAAGTAAACCCTAGAAATATTCTTCCAAAAAATTAGTCACTGAAAGAAAACCTTATGAGCTGGTGACATATAAGACTGAACAGAGAATGCCAGAGTAAGTTACTAAAACAAGAAATTGGAAACATGATTAAAATTAAAAGTCTTTGTGATTTCTCAAGATAGGGTTTTCATTCTGGAGCGTAATTCCGTTATTATGCATGAGGTCCTTATGTCCCTATGAGAAAAAAAAGGCTTAATAACAACTACTTTCAAGGTAATTTTGAGGACCCTTGTGATTTCTTCATAACCAGAGAATAAATACAAATTAGTACTTTCTCTCTTTTATGTAAGAGTCTTCACAATTTTTCATAGATCCACACTTTGATTTTCAGTGAAATGCCACAGATGTACATTAGTAAGCATATATTATTCATAATGTTGTGAAAGTTTGATGTCATCTTATTTCCTTGTCAGCCATGGGTCCAATGATGGCAGCATGAGTCTGAGAACAATGCTTGCATTTCCATACAGTCACATCTTCTTTTCTGGAAGATTTCTAAGTAGACTAGAGAATTGGTAGCCTATCAATTTATGTGTATTTCTCTCCAGGGTGAACTACAAGCAGATGCTCATAACACCAAACTGAGTACACATTTGGCAATTTTCTGGTAAATTTTGTTCAGTGGGGACAGCACTGCACAAATGAGAGTAAGATATTTAAAATCGAATCTTGTCCAGTTCAGTCCTGAGTCTCCCACCTGAGTTACCCTCAGGGTTCATGCTTCCCAGTTAATGATGCATTTATATTTTATTCTGTGCTGCATAGATGATCTCCTGCTTCAGAATGTCCTCCTCCCCCACCCTACCTCACCCCAGTCTCCCAGAAGGTTTCATGAGTGATCTCTTCAGTGTAAACGACAGGGGGAATTTCATTAGAGTGATAGAATTTAATTATACATTTTTAGACTTGAGAGAGGATGCAAGGCTAACAGCTCACCCTTTGCCAAAAGTGCCTGGGGACCATGTTCTCTGAAGATGAGTGCATTCAGTATGTTTAGAGCCTGGGTTTTTATGCTTCTTCTGTGAACCCACAGAGATTCTGTGCCTTTCCCCATTGCCAAACCTACTCAGACCCTGCTGGGCACTGAGTCTGAATCTAAGGTACAGGATTCCAATCATTAGAGTTCACAAAAGCTTTCATTTTGATCATGTCTCCATTTATCTTGTTTTTGTCACTTAGCCTTTTATTCTCAGTCTAGTCTTATATATCGCCAGGTCAGTTTATTGCCTTCTGCAATAACTCAGTTCTATTTTTCTTTGAATTATTTTTTGCTGTTGGATTTTTTAGTAGTTTTAGGGGAAATAGAATCATTTGAGTTTTTCCCCTATTTGAACTCGCTTTGTGCCTCCGCACTTCCCACTGAAGCAGTAGGAAAAAAATACAGTATTTGACACAGGGGAAACTACCTTTTGTAGATCTATAGCAGTCATTGGCTTGCAGTCTGATTCTGTTGTCCTTGAAAGACTTTTCTCCTAACTTTTCAGATGACTTCTGAGGGCTCCTATAGATTAAATAATACTTAGTACATAGATAGAAACATTTACCAATTTTGGTAAACATGTTTACCTCTGATACCATGCTAGATTTACAGCTTTGCAATCCCTGTGTTGGTCCAGGCCAAAGGATAAGGAAAGAAACTTTAAATTTGCCATTTTCTTTATAGAATTTTTCAGCTGAGACCAGTCTTGATTTTATAGGTCAAAGTCCTAATCGCGCTTCTAAATCCCATATGTTTAAATCAAAGTTTCTAACTGATCTCCCTAGTTGGGTGTCCCATAAACCAGAAAACAAATTTTATGCAACCTAGCTGATTCCAACTCATAGCACCCATAAAGGACAGTGCAGAACTTCTCCATCGGGCATCATAGGCTGTGATCTTGACAGAAGCAGACTGCTACATCCTTCTCCCAGGGAGTCTCTAGTGAGTTTCAATCGCAGACCTTTAAATTAGTGACTGAAAACTTCAACACGAGCCACCTGATTTCTTGGGTGTCTAGTAGGCTTCTCAAATTTTATATTCCAAAAGCCTCAATTTTCTCAACAAACTCACTCCTTCCTAGTTCTCTTAATGTGAATAAATGGTACCACCATTAATTTAGTTGTTCAAACAATGACAATTACTTAAGAAAGGATAATCCCTTGTTTCTTTCCCCCTTTATTATTAACAATATCACCATGCAACATAAAATCCAACATCAAGCTCTGTCAATTCTATCCAAAACGTGATATGCCAAATCTGTCTTCGCTGTATTCATACTCTGATAATCTAATCTCACTTGTGATGTATCTTCCATGGAACTTAGTAAGTCTCCTGTTTTTCTCTTTCTCTATCATCTCTGTTTATCTAATGTCAAGACTGGTAATAAAAGAACACATATTGTCTTAATGATGCATAATACCCAGGTGTTCCCACATCCCTGCAAGAAAGATCCCTCAATTCTTGTGCAACAGAAAGGAAGACTTGGGCATCACTATGTCTTGGTAAGGTCGACCCTGGCCACCTCTGAAGTCCAGTAAGAAAGACTCAGAAGTTCCAATGTCATGGGGAGGAAACCCTGGCCATCCACATTCCTCAGAAAGATAAATTCAAATATTCTTACATGACCTAGAAGCTCTCCACATACAAACATCAGCACCATGATGGAAGGCCCTGGAACCAGACTGATGTTCACCTGATGTTCAGGAGAATGATATTCCTTCTCAATGGATGGAGTAAATGTTTGACAGCCATGGAATTAATTGAAAATCTAGAAACCCTCCACCAAACAAAAAGACACCAGAATCAGACCACACAGTAAAAGAGTAGTGTCATAGAGTCAAAGAAATGAAAGGTCGAATTCAGGATGTGAAGAAAATTCCTTTGACTGCAATTGATGAGAGAATCCACTACAAGATCAAAGGAGTCTAAAGAACCTCTAAAAATTATGTGGGATACTATCAAGAGCAAAAATACATGCCTGCTTGGGATTATGGAGCAGGAAGAAATATAAAAGTCTACAGAGAAAATAATTTAAGAGATCATGAAATAAAATGTCCCTAATGCCACAAAGGAGGGAAAAATAATCAAGAGACTGAGAACCCAACACCTTAGTCCTCAAAGTGGCATCTTTCCCCCTCATTAATATCTCAGAGCTGTTCGTGCAGAATTTTCCCCCCGTGCTACACGTCACCGATCTCTTGACTACTGCTTCCACGAGCACTGATTATGGAGCCAAGCAAGACGCATCCTCGGCAATGTCAATCTTTCCTCATTTATTATGTGATAGTTGGGAGGACATGGGTCCTCTTTCCATTATGTCATACTCCACACTGAAGGCTGCATTCCCTGTGGCTCATCTGCAAGTGCCTCTAGCCTCCCTTATTTTCAGCAAGCAAGATATCTCAGGTTGTTAATAATCTTTTCTTCAATCCTGATGCCACATTCCTCTGCATATAATCCAGCTTCTTTAATTACGCAGATTGAATAAATATGGTGTGAGGATACAAAACTGAAGCACACCTTTCTCTGACTGAAATCCTTTTACATAGATATTAAACCATGAATATAGATTTAGAAATTCTCAGCAAAATTATGGTCAAGAGAATTCACAGTCTATTTAAAAGAAAGCATGCCCAAATGGAATTCATACTACTTACCAGGTAGGCAAGAATGGTTCAATATAGAAAAACAATAAAAAGAATCCATCATTAAAAAAAAACAAAAATAATAACCATGGTTATATCAATATTGCTGTGTTGTTAGGGGCTATCAAATTGATTCTGATGCATACAAACCTGATGCACAACAGAATAAAGCACTTCCCAATCCAGCATCATTCTCACAATTCTTTCCATTCTGGATCCCATTGTTGTAGCATCTGCATCAATTCATCTCTGATAGTCTTCCTCTTGTTAATATCCTTCGACTTTATGTACCAACAGACAAAGAAAAGATATCTGATAATATCCAACACCCACACTTCTTAAAAACACTCAATAAAATCAGAATAGAAGGGAAACTTATTTATCCAATAAAGTTTATATGTGGTAAACCAAAGGCTAGCATCTCACTCAATGGAGAAAAATGAAAAGCATGCCCTGGCAAACAGAAAACAGACAAGGCTATTATCACTTTTATTCAGTATTGTGCTGGAAGTCTTATCCAGAACCATCAGAAAATGAAAAGAAGTTAAAGAAGTCAAAACGGGCAAAAAAGAAGTAACACTCTCCTTATTCGTAGATGATATTTTATATGTCAAAAACGCCAAAAGACTTGCCAACAAGATTGTTGGAAATGATAAAGGAATTTGGCAGAATGGCAAGATACAGTTTGATTCCTGTATATTAACACAGATAGCTCTGAAAAAGAAATCCAGGAAACAGTACATAAATGATTTTATGAATTTACACAGCTTAATATACTTGTATGAGGATAGGAGTGGAAGCTAACTTTGCAGTTAGGTCACAGCCTGATGACACCTTCTACAGACACCGAGGAAAGAAGCTGTCTATTGCTCCTCTTTCCCTTCCTGCTTGTCTGGCCCTGGGGTTCGTGGCCCATTCAATTGGCCAAGTTTGGAAGCTGTCATTCCCTGTCATATTCCTGCCAACCTTGGATCCAGATAATTCTGCCCGTGACTTCCAGGTTTGCACTTCATTTTCCTTCTTCATCACGTGAGGATGAGGGCTGCCAGCTAGCATTTGACCCGTGGACTTGTGTAAGATTGAACTTCTTTCTTTATTTTAAATTCTTTCTTATATGAGTGTTACTCGTTTGGCTCATCTAAAAGATTCATCCTAACAAAAATTTCATTTACAATACCTACACTAAAGAGTAAATTCTTAGGAATGCTCCTAATTAGAGACACAAAAATTGTGTTCAAAGAAAACTACAGAACATTTCCACAAGAAGGCAAAAGAGTCCTGAAGGAACAATCCTTGGTAAGCCGAGAATAGGCAGGCTTAATATTGTGAAAATACCAGTACTACCTAAAGCAATCTATAAATACAATGCAATTCCAATCCAAACCCTAACTCCATTTCTTTAAATAGATTAGAAAAAATCCCGAATTGCTAACTATATGACGAGAGGGAACCCAAGAACAACCTAAGAACTCCTTAAGAACAAGAAAAATCAACAAAACGTTTCTCAATACCCAAACTCAAAACCTATTATATAGCCACAAAATCAAAACTGCCTGATATGTAGACCCTAGGTATATAGACTAATGAAAAGTAATAGAAAATTCAGAAATAAATTCATTCCTCTGTAGACTATTGATCTCCTTCAAAGGGCCAAAAACTTTAAAAGGGAACTGATAGTCTCATCCACCATGCATATTAGCAAAATTATATTTCCACCTGCAGAAAAATTGTAAATTTTCCTCATTCCTCACCCTGTGTGCAAAAAATCTTAGGATGAATGAAATATCTAATGTAAATCTCAGACTTAAGGGCACTATTTCAGGGTATAGATATACAATAATAAACAGCAGAAGCCAAGATAGATGAATAGGACTTATTAAAAATGAGACACTCGTGTGCATCAAGAGATTATATCAAAAGAATAAAAGGAGAACCCATGAACTGGAAAAAAATCTTTAACAATGACACAGTAGACAAGGGAGTAATCTCTAAAAGCTATTTAAAACTGCAATGCCTCAATAAGAAAAAAAACATGAGTGATACAATTAAAAAGTGAGCAAAGACCATGAAGACACATTTTACAAAAAAATATACAAGTGGATAATAAAAAAGAGAAAATTGCTCATGATCATTAGCCATACAGGCAATGCAACTCAAAACAGCTATGAGACATTACCTTACACCAACAATGACAGCTTAATTAAAAAAAATTAAATCCAGACAAAAATCTTAGAGAGAGTATGAGATTGGAATTGTCATACATTTCTGGTGGGTCTGTAAATATGTATAATCATTGTGGAAAGTGGGATGGTACTATCTCAGACTACTGGCAATAGAAATTCCATACAATCTAGTAGTATTCAGCTGAGTATATACCCTAAAGGAGTAATAGTCATCATATGAGCAGACACATGCATACTCACGTTCATTGAACTATCCACAATAGTAAGAAGTGAGAAACTATCCAAATGCCCATCAGTAGAAGAATGCATAAAGGAGCTTTGACACAAACACACAATGGAAAGCTATCTCACTCACTGCTAAAGTCAATTCTGATTCAAGAAAATCCTATAGGACAGGACAGAACTGCCTCTGTGGGTTTCTGAGACTTTTTACAGGGATAGCAAGAGCCATCTTTCTTCCAGAGCGCTCTTTTTGGACTGGGGAGACCATCGTTTTCAGACTCCTCTGGTCACATAATAAAGTGTGGGTCACAGTGATCTCTAAAACCTCAGGCAAGTCTACAAGTGCCCAGTAGAGTAGGAAGGTCAAAAGTCTACCCCACTGGAGTGATCTAATTTTATTTGCACAGCAACTGTTCAAGAGATATAGCAATATCTCTTTGTATGTAGAACAGGCAATGGAAACGTGGAGAGGTTAAGCACCTTCCAAACACAAAATACCGAAAACCAGCTGCTCTTAGGTTGACTCCAACCCATGGCCACCCCAGGTTTGTCCCCAGAAATCCATAGACTTTTCAAAAGGAAAGCACCCAGGGTTTTCTTCTGAGTCACCTCAGGGTGCACTCCAGCCTCCAACCTTTTTTTTTTTTGAGCAAAGAACGATAACTGTTTAATTATTTGCCTCACCTGGGGACATTCCGCATCTAATGGTTAAAAATGAGAAATTTGAAATCCAGAACAATGACCTAAAGGTGCTTGCCCCTACTTTCCCTCTTGCCTGCTTCTTGACATACAGCTGCAGCCCAGGTGCCTAGTACAGAGTTGTGTTGATGGCGCTCAGTGATGACTGCTGCTGAACAAGCGGAGGAGCCAAGATGTGCAGCAATTCTCTTCAGGCCAGAGCCCAGTAGTGAGTTAAAATCCATGGAGTGTCAGTAATTTGGAAATGGGCTGAGAGGCAATGTGCACCCTACTAAGTAATAAAGGTCAGCCTGTCTGGAGAAGCATTCAAGCAGAAGCTGGCTGACACTGAGTGATTTCTCCTGAGCTGCCTCAGCCATCTCTCTGTCGGTCACAGTTCTGGTCTGTGTGGGGTTCCAGTCACTGCCTCTCCAACCTTCCCATCAGTGAGTTGTCGTCCTTCCCTCAGTATGTTCTGCACCTCTACCAGCTGTCGGTCAGTGACTGACAGCTCTCTTAAAAAGGAGTTTCAGTTCAGTTGTGCTGATTGAAGACTTGTGAAATTCATATACTCAAAAAAGAAGACTATTGGGGAAGGGCTGAGAACCGAAAAGAGCACCTAGATAGATGCAAGCAGAATGCACTCCATGTTGGCAGACTTGAGAGAACAAGCAATGGGTATCTGTTCTAGGAGATCAGGATTCACTGGTGTCTCCTGATAAGTTATTGCTAATTTCATGTTTTCATAGGCTCACCATGCTAACCAGTTCTGGGCACTATGCACACAAGGTCGCTGCCCAATGTTGTGGTCTCATTCTGCATTACCCAAAGCATTTAGGTGCCCCATTCTTCTCTAGACCCAGCCCTGGCTCTGGCTCTTCAGAAAGAAGTTGTTGATGTCTTCATTGTTATGAACCGTTAGCAGTGAAAATCAGTTGGAAAACTGCAAACCCAGAGTCCCAAGAGCTTTGATGTTAATGGTAAGAATCTTTTCCAGTAAGAGAAAAGTTGGATTAGATAGTCTCTCAGTTTCCTTCTTAATGCTGAGTTCCTGTAATTTTATATCTCATAGAGCTGCTTTGATCTGCATCTAAAAAAATAATTTGATCAGGACCCCAAAAATAAGTATCTTAGAAAATTACTTAAGTGCTATTTTACCAGTATGGTGTTTACATTATAAAACATATGTATTTGTTTTCAAATGGTGAGATTAAAATGCAAACAGATATGCTAATGTTTTCTTCTGGGCCCATGGTGGATAAAAGCCCACCTTCCTTGATGTGAAAATTGTTCTAGTTTGGATAGCACACACACACACACACACACACACATATATGCATTCTTCCACTTAATTATGAATGTTTATTTGTTATTTATGAATGTTTTGTCTAATCAGTGTTGTATAAGCATTGTTTTGTTTTAGGTTGTTTTTTTTCCCTGTACAAAGGGATTGCAAAGCTATTCAGGATACAGGAACAAAGAAATCACAGGGAGTCAGATTTATGTTCTGGGTGGGCTTTGCTCATTTTGCTCATTTTTAGCCACATACCCTTACACGGGATATTTAATTTACTGAGCTTCAGTTTTCTTGCCCATAAAATAGACCTAATTATAATAACAGTACCCATCTTTCAAATGTGTTGGAACAAATATAACAGAGAATGAAAAAAAATGTCCCTTGCTTTGTCCAGCACATAATAAAAATTCATATTGCTATGGTTTTGGAATCCACATGCATTTTACTTCTTCCTTTCCCCAAACATATAACTAACTGTTCCCCTCTCTCAAAAAAGCATGTATATTTCTGAGCAATGAAGCTTGTGGATAGGAAGATGACTGTGCAGGTGAATAGATTTATACTGCTCTCATAATGAAGGGGGCAGATTTCGGAAAAGAGCCTTTAGGACAAGTTCCTACACATGTCCCTGAGAAAATAGCACAGACTCCACATGTCCGATCTCCTCCAGCTCCACAATAGAGAAGAATCCAATTCCACATCTGCTGAAGGATTATTCCTATGAGACAGTATTCAGATATACTTTCTTCCTTCCACTCCTTTTACCCTGTTCTGACACCAATCACCCCTCCCACAGCACTCTGTCTTTACTGGGTTGGATAACCTGTTGCAATGAACACACAGAACTCATAGACAATTCTCACAAGTATGAATTTTATTAGAGAAGTTCACAGATTAAAAGTCAGGATTAGGTAAGGGTCTTGCTTCATTTTTCTACAGATAGATATCCATTTTTTCCAGAAACCTTACCTCACTCCATGCACTAGAATAAATCCAAGGTGGATTACAGACCTTGAAGTAAAATCCAAAACTATTAGGGCCATCAAAGAGGGAATTGGGAACACTCTGAGAACACTGGCACAGGAACTACATAGGCTAACAGAAATAGGGAAAGACACAAACACAGAGGAGGCTCAAATAGACAAATGAGATATACTAAAGATAAAACACCTGTGCACATCGAAAGAATTCACCAAGAGAGTAATAAGAGAGCAGACAGACTGGGAAAACACCTTTGGCAATGACAAATCAGATATAAGCCTTAATACTAAAATCTACAATACCCTGATAGCTTCCAAAAAGAGCAAAACTAACTGCCCACTGAGGAGATGGGCAAAGGAATTAAACAGAAGTTTCACAGAGGCAGAAATCAGAGAGGCTATATATATATATATATATATATATATATATATATATATATAAATGTTCCCGATCATTAGCCATAAGAGAAATCAAAATTGAAACAACAATGAGATACCACCTAACACCCTCAAAGATAGCCCAATTCAAAAAGTCAGAAAGTAACAAATTCTGGAGAGGCTGTGGGGAGATAGGGTCACTTATACACTGCTGGTGAACCTGCAGGTATGTACAACCACTATGGAGATCAATTTGGAGATATTTAAAACAGATGGAAATTGAACTACCATACGACCCAGAAATTCCTCGCTGAGCATATACCCAGAAGAGACAAGCAACAATCCATGACCAGAGATCTGTGCTCCAATGTTCATCGTAGCACAGTTCACAACTGCAAGGAGTTGGAAGCAGTCCATATTCCCATCAACTGATGAATGGATTAAAAAGATGTGGTACATACATACAATGGAGTACTATGCATAACTGAAAAGCAGTGATGAACTCATGAAGCATGTCACCACATGGGAAGAATTGGAGGAAATTATGCTAAGTGAAGTTAGCCAAGCACAAAAGGATATGTACAATATGAATCTGCTGAGGTAAGCATATTAATAATTTTAAAATTGGAAAGGGACATCGGGAAAAACTAGTCTATAGAGAAAATCCTGGCAGAAGACCCAGGTAATATGGCAGGGGCCAGAGCAAATCTAAGGCTACATGTGGTAGCCATCAAGGGGGGAGGGGAGGCAGACGGCAATGTGTAGAAAGGGAAGGGGGCACTAAACCATCAAAGGGGAGCATATTGTTTATATCTCCACAGGGAAACATGGAGACCCAGCATGTGAATGCAGCATGACAGCATGGAGTGGAGAACCAGTGGAGGGACCTGAGAACACAACCCCAACCCCAACTGTAGGGGCAGCCACCTCTCTACCACAGGAAGTTGCTTTGGAGACCAGCACTGAAGCTGAAGCTTGGGGAGTGAGATATGTCTGACCAGAGCACATGAGTACAAATGAAAGGGGAGGAAGAGAGAATGACATGCATCCTAGCCCACCAAGCCTTCAGGACAATAATCCCACTCAGAACAGCTAATGCACAAAGAGAACCCCACTATGAAATACGGCTACCCTCATTGACCCAAGGCCTATCGGGGCCAGGAAGAAGAAACAGGGTCAAGCTTATACCCTGTCGGACACAACCACATCAATGCAAAGCACTAAGAGTGTGCAACAGAGTGTAAAGTCACAAATGGAGTGACAAGGATATACTTTGGGGCCAGAGTATTGGCACCCCATCTGACTGAACCAGGGGTCACTCTAGGAGGTCAACTGCAGACCTCGAACTTTATACAAGTTTTTATATTGCTTTTGTTTTTATTATTCTGTTACATATTGTATAGTATATTAAGGGAGTTTCTTGCTGTTGTTATCATTGTTTTATTTGCTTAAGTTGCTCTATTTTAGGAGATCTTTCTTGTACATATTGCTACCTCTACAGGTCTATCTAGACAAGATAAACTGGACAAAGAGGCTGGAGGCGAAAATGACAAGTCTGATGGTTCCAGGGTAGGGGACATTGAAGAGGGGGAGGAGGGGGGAAAGGTGGTGATGTTGACCAGCCCAGGAAAAAGGGAATAACAATTGATACAAATGCAGAGACAAGGTGGGTGAGAGAAGGCCAATCGGGATTGATTAAGAGTAATGTAACAGAGAAAAAATACTGAAACCCAAATGGAGAGTGAGCATGATAGTGGAACAAGAGGAAAGCAAGTGGAAATAGAGGAAGTAACTGGGGGATAACGAACATTTATAGAGGTTCAAATACAGGTGTGTACATAGGGGCATATATTTATAAGTGAGGATGGGGAAAGAGATTAATGTGTATACATTAATAGGGTTAGTAGTAGGACAACAGATGGGCATTGGACCTCCACTCAAGTATCTCCTCGGTTCAAGAACACTTTGTTCTATTAAATTGGCATTCCAAGATGCTCACCTTTCCGAAAAGATCACTGAAGACAAATGTGTGCATAAGCAAAAGTGGCGAAGAAAGTTGATGGTGCCCGGCTATCAAAAGATGGAGCGTCTGGGGACTTAACGGCTTGAAAGTAAACAAGCAGCCATCTAGCTCAGAAGCAACAATGCCCACATGGAAGAAGCACACTAGCTTGTGGAATCATGAGGTGTCAAAGGGATGAGATATCAGGCTTCAAGAACGAAAAAGCATAACATTGCATGCTCACTTTCCTGATATGATTGCTGAGGACAAAGGTGTGCATAAGCAAATGTGGTGAAGAAAGCTGATGGTGCCTGGTTACCAAAAGATATAGCGTCTGGTATCTTAAAGGCTTGAGTAAACAAGCAGTCATTCAGCTCAGAAGCAATAAAGCCCACACGGAATAAGCACACCAGCCTGTGTGATCATGAGGTGGTGAAGGGATCCGGTGTCAGGCATCAATTAGCTAAAATTATATTATTATTAATGAGTGGGAGTACAGATTGGGGACCTAAAGCCCATCAATAGGTGAGGTGACATCCTTTTTCGAGGGGTTACAAGAAGGAGATGAGCTAGTTAAGATACAGGGTAGGATCTACGAAATATGCAACCTTCCTCTACTTCCCAAGCTGCCTCCCACCCACTATCATGACCCCAATTCTACCACATAAGTCCAGCTAGACCAGGAGATGTACAGTGAAGTTGGAAACATGGGAAACTTAGGATAGACGATCCATCAAGAGTAGTAATAGGAGTGGTAATACCAGGAGGGTGGAGGGATGGAGGAATAGAAAGGAAGAACCAACTTCAGGGATCTACAGGTAGCCTACTCTCTGGGTCACAGACAACAGGCAAGTGAGTGTTAGGACACATTGTACAGTGTACAGGATGAAAAAAATAATTTGTAAATCACTAAGGGCTTAAGGGTGAAGGGGGTGGGGAGGAAGGGTAATATAGGGAGCTGATAATGGGGGCCTGGAGGGAGGGAGAATGTTTTGAGAGTGATATGGCAATGGGCATATAAAAGTGGCCTGCATACAACTGATGTTGTTAGGGATTGTGATGGGAGTTGCATGGGCCCCCAATAAAATGATTCATAAAAAAGCGGGGGGAGGGGAAAGGGGAGTTGTTTTTTTTTTAAAGAGGAGCTTGCACCAAGGGCTCAAGTGGAAAATGTTGGGAAATGTATGTGGAAACATGTGTGCAAATGTGCATGATACAAATTATGTGCTGAATGTTGTAGTAGCTGTAAGAGTCCCCAATAAAATTATTTTTAAAAAAAGTCAGGGTTAAAAAATAAGTATCTGATCATTGCTATCAGCTCCTATGTTTCCCCTCCTTCTCTCACCCTCCCTCTTGAATCCTTGATCAATTATATATCATTTTTTGCTATTCTTTGTCTTACACTGTCCATTGTTTTCTTTTACCCACCTTTCTGTTTTTTTGTCCCCCTGGGGCTTGAGAGGTGGGGGTTATATATCCAACCTTGTGATGACTCTTCTTTCTTGATGCTTCTGAGATGCATAATTTAAATTCAGCCATGGCCAAATTGAGCACTCTTAGAGCCCTCTACTAAGTATTTGCATGCTACCCACCCCATCCCCAACATTTTGTAGGAATTACAAAGATTATGAGGCATATAAAAATATTTTTACTTCACTGTAACTCGCACAAGTGCTGGACTGCCTTCAGAGGTAGCTCTATCTGCGCCTGATCAGTGTTACAAAGCAGAGGGAAGAACGTTGCAAGAGATGGGGCTAAGTGACCTTGTTAAGATGGGCAAAAGGAATGGTTTTCTGCTTCCTCCAGTCAATGCATGAAATCGATTAATCTTCTGTTTGTTTTTGTTAGCTCATCTTAAGTTCTTGGATTCCCTTTGGTGAATGGATTTTATTTCCTCTATCATTTCATCCTTTTTTTCTGTATTGTTTTTCTCATATCCTGTATGACTCCAAGCAGCATTCTGAAAATTTCTTTCTGTGGCATATCAACGTTTGCTTCTTCTGTGCACATCATTAGCTTCAGGACATCTTCTGACATTGTCTTTTTTTCCATTGAGGTTGTTGGGGCTGATTGCTGTTTGCATTTCATTGTTTTCCAGCAGTGGTCAGCAACCAATGACCCACAGGTCACTGAGTCACACACTGCGAAAATTTTAGTGCCCACTAAACAATTCTTAATTGCAATGATTGGTAGATATTCTTGTCAATTAATTAAAGTGGGTGCTTTTGATTTATGTCAATAGTTGGTGGTAGATGGTGATTGCTGCACCGTGGTGCTTTTGATTTGGTGAGACAGTCATCAGCAGCTGACTGTTGGTCGCTGTCTTCTTTGAGACGATTTGAACAAATGAAAAGCAATATGTGTGGTTGGACTTTTACAAGATAGATTTCTTGGACTTGCTTGTGGATGAAAGTACTGATAAAAATAAAGTAGTAAGCCTTGTTGCTTACAACTCCATAATAGTTGCTCATTAAGGAGCTATTGATTCTCCAGTTATTCATAAAGAGTTATGTGTACTTTCACCAGTGTTAGGTACTACGAAAGGTAATGCCATTTTAAAGAAAGTTCAAGAATTTATTAAATTCAAAAATGGAAATGTTTTCAATTTAAGGAAAAAATTATTTTATGTCACAAATGATGAGGGTCTAGCAATGTTAGGAAAATATGCTGGTTTTGTAAACCTTTTGTAGAAGGACTTTGGAAGACCACTACTTTCATTCCACTGTATAATTTCTGAAGAAAATTTATGTACAAAAGCCTTCTCGAAACAATTAAATGAAGTGATGAGTGTAGTGATTAAATTACTAACACAATTATAGCTCATTCTGCCTTGAATCACAGAAAATTTCAGATGCTTTTAGAAGAAATTGAAAGGAAGTATAGTGATTTATTATTGCATACTGAAGTTGACAGGTTAAGCAGAGGAAAGGTTCTAAATCGCTTTGTGGAATGCAATGATGCAATTGAAATATTTATGAGTGAAATTGATAAAAGTTTCTTGCAGCTCAAAAATAAAACTTTGTTTCTTAAATTAAAATTCTTAGCAGACATTACTAACCATTTCAATGATTTAAATTTGCACTTACAGGGCAAGGAACAAACAAGTCTCAAATTCTATGAAGAATTGAAAAGTTTTTGTTGTAAAAAATTCTATTCCGGGGTGACTTAGAGAAACAAACATTTTAAACGTTTTCCTTTAGTAAAAACTCATAAAGAAATTACAAATGCAGAAGGAAATATGCTTAAAACTTACATAGATGCCATTCAAACAGAATTTGAAACCCGATTTCAGAAGTTTAAAACTATGTTCAGTTTCATTATAAATCCTGATGAAATGGAGGACATGTGTTGGACCTGAAATATTTCAATTTCCTTGAAATTGAAAATCTGGATATAGAGTTAATTGATTTCAAAACTCAGCAATGTGGACAGATAAATTCAAGGCTTTAAGAAGACAACTTGAAGACACTGATGAAAATCACTTAAACATAAAAGTTACATGTTGGGTATCACTTCCTTCCAAGCTTTCTTCAATAGAGAAAGTTGGTTTCACTTTACTATCAGCTTTTGGGTCCAGCTACTCATGTGAACAGGTATTTTCCCAAATGAAATTCATTCTCAATTCATTACCAAATAGGTTAACTAACGAAAATTCAGAATCATATATTCTTTTAAAAACAATAAATTATCACCCAAATATCTCAAATCTTACAGGGATAATGAAATAGCATCAAGGAAGTCATTAAAATGATGAAATGTTCTTAATTAAATAGGGCTTCACTTTATTTATATGGTGTTTAATTTTCTGCTAACATTTCATGATTTCTTTCAAGTTGTAAATATAGATTTGGTGATAATAAATTTGTAATTCTATATTTAAAGTATATTGAATTATCCCATATGTACAATGATTTTATTTTCTGTATTCTAAGGTAATGTGTAATCTAAAATAGAACTGATGTGACCCACCAGCAAAATTTTTTGTCAAAAACAATAGAAAAATGACCCACCTGAAGAAGACATTGCCAACCACTGTTTTAGAGGAAGCAGGTGCCATTTTCCTGGGAGTCGAAGAGCACTGACTCTCTCTGGGAGACTTGTAGGAATGTCTTTGAACTTCTTGTGACAATTTCACTATAGAATTGGCCTACCACTTTATCCTCCTGTGGCTTGACTCTTTCCCTAGTAAACCAATATTCTATTATTTGGAGGGCAAGAAGGATGGTCCTCTCAGGAGCCACTGGTTGGATTGTTGTGGACCCACAAGGATGGTGATGTAATGTGATCTCACTATGTGGCAGTCATGTGCTTATGTTAATTTTATGATTGAAATATAGGGGTGGAGTCTAGCCTGTTAATCTGGAGATAGCCATTGAGTAGCCAATGAGGCCTCTATGTGGGCATGGCTTTCTTCTGAGATATCTGGGAAATCTCGCGATATTTCCTTTCCCTCGTGAAGACGAGAAGCTATCTTCTCCAGTTGTTGGGAGTTAGTCTCAGAGACTAGGAATCACGGAAAAGACAAGCTGGCAGTGTCTGAGAAGCTGGAAGAGCAGGTGGAGAGACCACATGGCCTTGCTCTGGTGTAGCCAGACCTCTGAAGCTGGGGCGGCCACATGGAGACCTCTGCCAGTGATGAGTTGCTTCTGATGTTGATGGACCCTGAGCCCTGGAAGCGAGGAGCCGTGGAGACCTCTGCCAGCGCTGAGACTCTGCACCCACTAACCTGTGACTTTGTGAGTCGGAAGGAGACTATATAGACTGATTTCGGGCATATGGGTTAATATTGGCTTAAGACTTTGAACGGAACTGGGCTCAATGTCCTGTTCCTCTTGTATATAAACCTTTTCCTTATACCTATATGTGTGTCTATGAAATTTGTTCCTCTAGTTTGCCCAGACTAACACAAACTAGAAACTGTGATAGTGTAGCCCACTACAACTTGGGGCACTGCAGAGGGGACATGGAGGTGCTGGCTGCAAGGGGAATGCCACAGAAGGCTGGTGGGTTGCCTGCTTTTGTGTAGAGCACTGCAAATAGTGGGCAGAATTACCCTGGTCAGGCAGATCACTGCAGAGGTTGGGCAGAGGTTACTGCCACAGAGTGGAACTTTAGTTAGGCACTGAAGACAAATGTGAGCATAAGCAAAAGTGGCGAAGAAAGCTGCTGCTGCCTGGTTATCAAAAGATAAGCCTCTGGGGTCTTAAAGGCTCGAAAGTAAACAAGTGACCATGTAGCTCAGAAGAAACCAAGCCCATATGGAAGAAGCACACCAGTCTGTGCGACCATGAGATGTCAAAGGGATCAGTTATCAGGCATCAAAGATAAAAATATCATATCATTGCATGTTCACCTTCTTAATATGATCACTGATGACAAATGTGTGCAAAAGGAAATGTGGTGAGGAAGTTGATGGTGCCCAACTGTCAAAGTATATTGGGTCTGGGGTCTTAAAGGCTTGAAGATAAACAAAAGGCCACTTAGTTGAGAAACAACAAAGCCCACATGGAAGAAGCACACCAGCCTGTGTGACCATGAGGTGTCGAAGGGGTCAGTTATCAGGCATCAAAGAACTAAAAATTATATCGTTGTAAATGAGGGGGAGCACATACTGGGAACCCAAATCCCATTGTTTAGGTGAAGTGACATACCCTTGCAGAAGGGTTGTGGAGATATGAGTCAGTCAAGGTACAGGGTAGGAGCAATGAAATATGCAACTTTCCACTAGTTATTTTTTTCAATTATTTCATTGGGGGTTCTTACAACTCTTAAAACATTCAATTCATCATTTGTATCAAGCATATGTGTACACATATTACCATATGCATTTCAAAATATTTTCCACTTGAACCCTTGGTATAAGCTCCTCCTTCTCCCTCCTTTTTTAATGAATCATTTTATTGGGGGCTCATACAACTCCCATCACAATCCATACATACATCAATTGTATGCAGGCCACATTTACATACTTGTTGCCATCATCACTCTCAAAACATTCTTCCTCCATCCAGGCCTCCAGTATCAGCTCCCTATATTTATCTTGCTTCCCCCCCACCAATAACCCTTAGTAATTTACAAATTGTTATTAGTTTCATACTGTACACTGTCCAATGTGCCCCAATACCCACCTTCCTGCTGTCCATGTCCCAGAGAGGAGGCTATGTGCAAATCCCTGAAATTGGTTCTCCCTTTCTGTTCCACCATCCATCCACCCTCCTGGTATTACCACTCCTATTACTACTCTTGATGGATCGTCTATCCTAAGTTTCCCATGTTTCCAACTTCACTGTACATCTCCTGTGTAGATGGTTTATGTAGCAGAATAGGGATCATGATTGTGGGTCATAGGCAACATTTGAAAAGTATAGGAAAGTTGCATATTTCATTGCTACTATCCAATATCTTAACTGGCTCCTGTTCTTAAAGCATCGCTTGCATGACTGGACAGGCAGGTGGCCACAGGGAGCTGGGTGAGGGCAGGTGGCATTGGGAGGCTGTGGCAGAAATCCCAGGGAGAGAAAATGGTGGCCGGGCAGGGTTGTAGTGGCAGGAGTCGTGAGGAAGGTTTGGATGGGGGCTGCAGTGTGCATCTCCTTCCTGCAACCCCCCTGCAAGAGGATGTTGCTTCACCTATTGATGGCTTTGGGTCCCCAATCAGTACTCCCCCTCATTAATAATGATATAATTTAGTTCTTTGATGCCTGACACCAGATCCCTTCACACAGGCTGGTATGCTTTTTCCATATAGGCTTTGTTGCTTCTGAGCTGAATGGCTGCTTGTTTACTCAAGCCTTTAAGACCCCAGACACTATATCTTTTGATAGCAGGGCACCATCCACTTTCTTCACCACATTAGCTTATGCACACATTTGTCTTCAGCGATCATATCAGGAAAGTGAGCACGCAATGTTATGTTTTTTAGTTCTTGAAGTCTGATATCTAATCCCTTTGACACCGAATGATCCCACAAGCTGGTGTGCTTCTTCCATATGAGCTTTGTTGCTTCTGAACTAGATGGCTGCTTGTTTACTTTCAAGCCTTTAAGATCCCAGACACTACCTCTTTTGATAGCTGGGCACCTTCAGCTTTCTTTGCCACCTCTGCTTATGCACACATTTGTCTTCAATGATTGTGTTGGAAAGGTGAGCATCTTGGAATGCCAATTTAATAGAAGAAAGTGTTCTTGCATTGAGGAAGTACTTGAGTGGAGATCCAATGCCCATTTGCTGTCTTGCTACTAACCCTGTAAGTATGCATGTTGATTTATTTCCCCATCATCACTTATAAATATATGCACCTTGTACATACCTGTATTTGAACCTCTATAAGTGCTCATTATCCCCCAGTTCCTTCCTCTAGTTCCATTTGGTTCCCTCTTGTCCCACTATCATTCTCAACCTCCATTTGGGTTTCAGTATTTTCTCTCTGTTACATTAGTCTTAATCAATCCCTAGTGAACTTCTCTCACCCACCTTGTCAATGATCTTGTATCAATTATTCCCTTTTCCCTGGGCTAGTAGACATCACCTCCTTCCCTCCTCCTCCCCCTCTTTCATGTTCCCTAACCCGGAACCATCAGTCCTGTCGTTTTTGCCTCCAGACTCTTTGTCCAGCCTATCTTGTCTAGGTATACCTGCAGAGGTAACAATACGAACAGAAAAAGGCCTCCTAAAATGAAGCAACTTAAGCAAATAAAACAATGATAACAAAAGCAAGAAAATTCCTCAATGTGCTATACATATATGTAAAAAAAATAAAAATAATATCAAATAAAAACTTGTATAAAGTTCAAGTTCTGTTGTTGACCTCCAGCAGTGTCCTCTGGTTGAGTCGGATGGGGTGCCATACCTTGGCCCCAAAGTATATCCTTGGCACTCCATCTGGAACTCCACGCTCTGTTGCACACTCAGTGCTTTGCATTGGTGTGGTTATGTCTGACAGGGTATAATCTTGACCCTGCTTCTTCATCCTGACCTCGATAGGCCTTGGGTCAGCGAAGGTAGCCGTATTTCATAGTGGGGCTGACCATATGGTCCTCTTTGTGCAGTAGCTGTTCTGAGTGGGAATATTGTCCTGAAGGCTCGGTGGGCCAGGATGCATGTCATTTTCTCTTCCTCCCTATTCATTTGTTCTCTGGTGCTCTGGTTGGGCATATCTCACTCCCCAAGCTTCAGCTTCAGTGCTGGCCTCCAAGGCAACTTCTTGTGGTAGAGAGGTGGCTGCCTCTATAGTTGGGGTTGGGGTTGTGTTCTCAGGTCCCTCCACTGGTTCTCCACTCCATGCTGTCTTGCTGCATTCACATGTTGGGTCTCCGGGTTTAAGTTTGGTCCCTCTTTCCCTGTGGAGATATAAACAATATGCTCCCCTTTGATGGTTTAATGCCCCCTTCCCTTTCTACACATCGCCATCTGCCCCCCCCCTTGCCCCTCCCTCCTAATTGGCTACAATATGTAGCCCTAGATTTGATGTGGCCCCTTTTTGATGTGGCCATATTACCTGTGCCTTCTCTCAGGATTTTATAGAGTAGATTTTTCCTGATGCCCCTTTCTAATTTTAAAATTATTTTTATGCTTACTTCAGCATATTCATATTGTACATGTTCTTTTGTGCTTGGCTAACTTCACTTAGCATAATGACCTCCAGTTCTTCCCATGCGGTGATGTGTTTCATGCGTTCATCACTGCTTTTCAGTGATGCATAGTACTCCATTGTATGTATGTCCCACAGCTTTTTAATTCATTCATCAGTTGATGGGAATATGGACTGCTTCCAACTCCTTGCAATTGTGGACTGTGCTGCGATAAACATTGGAGCACAGATCTCTGGTCATGGATTGTTGCTTGTCTCTTCTGCATATATGCCCAGCAGGGGAATTGCTGGGTTGTATGGTATTTCAATCCATCTGTTTTAGATATCTTCAAATTGATCTCCATAGTGGCTGTACATACCTGCAGGTCCACCATCAGTGCATAAGTGTCCCTATCTCCCCACAGCCTCTCCAGAATTTGTTACTTTCTGACTTTTTGAATTGGGCTATCCTTGAGTGTGTCAGGAGGTATCTCATTATTGTTTTGATTTGCATTTCTCTTATGGCTAATGATCAGGAACATTTTCTCATATATTTAATGGCCTCTCTGATTTCTGCGACAGTGAAATTTCTGTTTAAATCCTTTGCCCACCTCCCAGGGGCCAGTTAATTTTGCTTTTTTTTTGAATCTATCAGGGTATTGTAGATTTTAGTAGTAAACCTTTATCTGATTTGTCATTGCTAAAGATGTTTCCCCAGTCTGTTTGCTTTCTTATTACTCTCCTGGTGAATTCTTTCGATGTGCACAGGTGTTTTATCTTCAGTATATCCCATTTGGCTATTTGAGCCCCCACTGTGTTTGTGTACTTTCCTACTTCTGATAGCCTATCTAATCCCTGTGCCAATGTTCTCAGATTGGTCCCAATTCCCTCATTGATGGCCCTAATAGTTTTGGGGTTTTACTTCGAGATCTGTGATCCACCTTGAATTTATTCTAGTGGATGGAGTGAGATAAGCATCTTGTTTCATTTTTCTACAGGCAGGTATCCATTTTTTCCACCACCAACTTGTTGAAAAGGGCATCTGTTTCCCATTTGATACTTTGGGACCCTTATCAAAGATCAGTTGTCTGTATGCTGATATTTTTATTTCTGAATTTTCCATTGCTCTGGGCATCTATCATTTTGCCAATACCATGCTGTTTTGACCACTGTGGCTAGATAGTATGTGCAAAAGTCAGGTAAGACGAGGCCTCCCAAGGTGTCCTTCTTCTTGAGGAGATCTCTACTAATTCTTGGCTTCTTCCCTCTCCATATGAAATTTGTAATCATTTTTTTCATTTCTTTGAAGAAAGATGATGGTACTTGTATCAATATTGCATTGAACTTATATAGTGCCTTTGGTAGAATTGTCATCTTTACTACATTGAGTCTTCCGATCCATGATTATGGGATATTTTTCTATTTCTTGAAGTCATTCTTGGTTTCTTGTAATAGTGTTCTATAATTTTCCTCATATAGATCTTTTGTTCTTTTCGTCAGGTATATCCCTAGATATTTCAATTTGTGCTTCGCTATTGTGAAAGGTACCTCTTTTTTATATCCTCTTCTGTGGTCTTATCTGATGTGTACAGCAGACCAATCAACTTCAGATTGTTGATCTTGTATCCTGCCACGTTACCATACTCCTCTATCGTTTCCAGTAATCCCTTTGTGGAGCTTTTGGGGTTTTCCATATATAGAAACATATCATCTGCAAATAATGATGATTTCACTTCTTCCTTCTCCAGGTATATATCTTCTATGTCTTTTATTTGCCTTATACCATTGGCTAAAACCTCCAGTATGATATTGAAAAAAAGTGGGGACAAGGGACATCCTTGTCTGGTCCCCTTTTTCAGTGGGATTGTGTTTGTCCTTTCTCCATTGACTATCACATTGGCTGTTGGTTTTTCATATATAGCTTGTATTGTCTTGAGGAATTTTCATTGTACTCCTATCTTCTTGAGTATCTTAAACAGCAATTGGTGTTGGATATTGTTGAATGCTTTTTCGGCATATATGGATATAATTATGTTATTTTTATAGTTTTTCCTCTCAATATGGCAAATGATACCAATGATCTTTCATATGTTGAACCACCCCTGCATTCTGGGTATGAACCCCACTTGGTCATGGTGAATTATTTGTTTTATATACTTTTGTGTTCTATTGGCCAGTATTTTATTAAGGATTTTTGCATTGATATTCACTAGGGATATTCACTAGGGACAATTCTTATCAGATTCTTGCCTGGTTTGGGTATCAGTGCTATACTAGATAGAAGGAGTTTGGGAGTTTGCCATCTTTTTCTATGCTTTGGAAGAGCTTGTGTAGGGTTGGTGTCAGTTCTTCCCTGAATGTTTGGTAGAATTCTCCCGTAAAGCTATCTGGTCCAGGTGATTTTTTTTTGTTGGTAGTCCCTTGATAACCATGTCTATTTCTTCTATTGTTATGGATCTGTGGAGATTCTTGATGTCCATTGGGGACAATCTAGGAAGATTGCTTTTCCAAAAATTTGTCCACGCTATCCAAGTTGTTGTGTTCACTGGAGTATAGACCTTGGTAGTAATGTGTGATTATTTTTTTATTTCATTAAGGTCAATTGTGATGTCCCCTCTTTCATCCCTTATTCTTGCTATTGAAATCTTTTCCCTCCTTTCTTAAGTTAAGTCTGTCAGTGGTTTGTCAATTTTGTTAGTCTTTTCAAAGAATCAACTTTTAACAGCATTAATTTTTTCCATTTTTAAAATTTTCCCTCTTCTCAATCTCAGCCCTGATTTTTATGATTTCTTTTGCTAGTAGTGGGATTATTCTGCTGACTCTGCTCTAGTCGTTGTAAATTCTGCACCGACGTATCAGTTATGAGATGCTCTTCCTTTTTCAGGTGTGCCTGTATTTCTATGAAACTTCCTCTGAAGACTGCCTTTGCTGTGTCCCATAAGTTTTGGTATGTCGTGCTTTCATTCTCATTGGTTTCTATAAATTTTTTTAATTTCATCTCTGATCTGGGACAGTACGCATTCTTTTTGCAATAGAGTATTATTCATTCTCCAATTGTTTTCTCTAGTTCGCTTCATCTTCCTTTGTTGATTTCCAACCTTATAGCACAGTGGTCTGAGAGTGAGTTCTGTAAGATATCAATGTGCTTAAATTTATGTAGATTCACCTTATGTCCCAGCATGTGGTCTATCTTCAAATAAGATCCATGTGAGGATGAAAATAATGTGAAATGTTTTTTATTTGGATGAGAAACACTGTAGATATTTACCAAATCAAATTGCCTAATCGTAGTGTTTAGATCTCTCGCCTCCTTGTTGAGTTTCCTTCCCTGTGATCTGTCCTTCTCGGAGAGTGGTGTGTTGAAGTCACCCATTATAATTGTTGAGGCTGTAATTTCTTTTTTCATCCTACGAAGTGTCTGGTTTACATATTGTGTGGGTCTCTCATTCGGGGAATATACATTTAAGATGCTTATTGGATCATTGTCTACCCTTCCCTTAGGCATGATATAGTGTCCCTCTTTGTCTCTTATTATGGTTTGCACTTTGAGGTCAATTTTATCTGAGATTAGGATTGCGACTCTTGCTTATTTGGAATGGCTATTTGCCTGATATATTTTTCTCCAGCCTTTGATTCTCAACATATCTTTTTCTCTGATTTTAAGATGTGTCTCCTAAGGCAGCAGATTGAAGGGGTGTATTTTCTAAGAATTTAATCCATTGATACTTAGGGTTATGACATCTATCGGTGCACTGTATGTTGTCATTTTATCGCTTTTGGATTGGGTGGTTTTCTATCTCCATGGGTCGTGTCCATGTCTGTTTGTGGTTCATTCTTGCCTTTCTTCCATTTCTGAGCCAGAGTTATCTTGGGGGCTGTTATCCCTTTGATGGTCTCTGGGTAGTGTTGCTCTGTGTGTGTTAGGTGGTTGTTGTTGTTCTTCTGCCCCTGACGGTCGGTGAGGGTCTTTTGTAGGACTGGGTTCCTTTTGGCATATTCTCTGAGATTTTCCTTGTCTGGAAAGACTCTTACTTCTCCATCAATTTTGATAGATAATTTGGCAAGATAGAGTATTCTTAGATTTGCATGGCTTTCTTGCAATTTTTGGAATATGCTGCTCTACTCTCTCATCTTCTTCATAGTTTCCATTGATAGGCCTGAGCATATTCTTATCTGTTTTTCTTTGAATGTGATTGCCCGTTTTCCCCTAGCTGCTCTCATAATTTTCTCCTTTTTCTCATAATTAGATACTTTAACAACTATATGTCATGGTGTTTTCTTCTTGGGGTTTAGTCTAGCTGGCATTCTTTAAGCCTCCTGTATGGCTATTTGCTTTTCATTCATTAAGGTAGGGAAGTTTTCCTCTTAGCATTCCCTCACTATTTTGGATGTTGGTTTTCTTGATGTCTCATCCTCCGGCAGACTGATAATTCTAATGTTTCTTTTTATAGTATCAGCCAGGCTTCTAATAGTTTCTTCTGTTTCTCTCACAGATTTGTTAGATTTTTTCTCCCATTTATTAATTTCTACTTGCGAGTCCTCTAGGTCACTTGTCCTGTTCTCTGCCTCCTCCATTCTCTGGCCGAAATCTGAGACCTTACCATTAGTTTTTGTTAGCTCACTCCTTAGTTCTTGGATTTCCCTTTGGTGTGAGGCCTTTATCACCTGTATCAATTCTTCTTTAATGCGTCGCTTAGGAGCTGCATACATATTAGTAACATCTTGAAGATTTCTTTCTGTTGCTGATCAATCAATCTCTACATTTTCTATGACTGCTGTTAGGTCCAGCTGGTCTTCTTTCATTGGATTTAGTTTCTCTTTTCTTGATACTGTGGAAGCAACTTGCTGTCTTTTGTTTGATTTATTTGAATTAGGTGGCATTTTCCTTGGTGTTTTGTGGCCCTGGGGTCTCCCTTTGGGAGGCTGGTCTTATAGCTTTCCTCAGGAACCGTTTGCAGCTGGGCCCCTGGCAGATCTGATTGAAAGTGTTGGCTGAGCGCAGGTGAGTGGGTTTAGGGGGTGGGTTGGAGCTTGGGTGATCTGTTCCTGGCTAGGGGCACTTGCCACAGATAGGTGACAATGTATTGCGGAGGACCTCTCTGCCCACGGGTCGTGGGTGGGCGTCCTGAACCAGCAGCAGCTGTGGGGAGTGCCGACGACCGTGGGGAGTGTGGGCGTTCCTTATGCTCCTGTTTTGAAAAGTGCAGCCCAGGTATTGGGGGGCGGGTTTAGGGAATGGGTTGATCTTATCCTGGGCAGTGGTGGTGCCCTTATGGTGAGCTTGGTCACAGGCCTCCTGGGTTGGGGAGGGGCCGTGCCGCTGGGAACTCACGAGTCTCTGGGGGTGGGGACCGGGAGGTGCAGGTCTGCGTGGAGTGTCCCCTTGGGATCCTGGGCACCCTGAGGTGGGGGCACTGGTTAGTGATTTGCACGCAGGGGCTGATGCAGTTGGCCCGCGGTCATGGAGCTGGTGCCCTGGATTCCGCTGCAGAGGAAAAGGCAGTGTCTGTGCTGGCATCCGTGTTGGAGCGCTGGCACCTGCTCCTGGTTCAGAGGAGGGCTCTGAGCTTTCCTGGGAGTCACAAAACCCAATTTGAGAGCCCCACCCTTCCCTGAGTCACCCCCACTCACCGATCTCCAGGATCTCCAGGAGCTTCCTATGTGGCCACCGTCTTCCCTGGTTTCTCCTCTAGTTCTTATATGTTTCCTCCCCCCAGTATCATGATCCCAATTCTACTTTATAAATCTGGCTAGACCAGGGGATATACACTGGTATGTATAGGAGCTTGAAACATTGGGAATTCAGGACCGATATCTCTTCAGGACTCGTTGTGAGAGTGATGATACTGGGAGGGTGGGAGAAAGAGTGGAAAGGGGAAACCAATTTCAGGGATCTGGATATACCTCCTCCCTGGACTATGAATAACAGAGAAGTGGGTGAAGGGACACATTAGACAGTATAAGCTATAACAAATTAATGATAATTTGTAGATTATCAAGGGTTCATAAAGGAGGGAGAGTGGGGAGAGAGAGGAAATATGAGGAGCTGATACCTAGGGCCTAAGTGGAAGTAGAATATTTCAAGAATTATGATGGCAACCAATGTCAAATGTGGTTTGCATACAATAGATACATGTATTGATTGTGATAAGAGTTGTATGAGCCCCCAATAAAATTATGCAAAAAAAACGATGGCACAAAGGAACCATTTTTTTAGATGAATTGAATGGTTTCATTCTGATTACACTGCCTTGAATCAGTTTCCTTTTTGTGAAAGATGAGATATACTTCCTTCCATCATTGATGTATTGTTTTGTTTTTTGGAAAGTTTTCCTGGTCAAAATTTAAAAGCAAGAAATGGAAACCTATTTTCCACTTATTAGTGGTATGACATTCAAAGAAATTTTTTTTTGCATAGAAATTTACTCATATGTAAGCCAAAGGCATCAATTAGGATTGACATTAGATAATGTAAAAAAAAGTGGTTTTATGTATTTATAAAATTTCATATGAGGAATTGCTTTTGCTTTTTTTCTCTGAGGGAATTGGTATAGTACAATTGTGAAAAACAAAATAGAAACTCTATTTTGATACTTCATGCCTCTGTGGATCCTATCATTGAAAGAAAGAGAGCACAAAAGAAAATCATAATAAGAGTGGGAAACGGAGGGATTTAGAGAGAGAGCTGGAGAGTTCTCAGAATAATTTAAGTCAGCAGACTTCAGAATGAGAGGGTGCAACATGAAGGGTGCAGATTTAACTATTATAATTCTGATCTATTGCACCATCAAAAACAGACATCTACTTGAACTTCTGCACAAGTAGCAATTACCTGGAGAATAAATGCAGTAAGAACCTCCTAAGTTGGCAGTAAAATTAGCATCACTGAATTATAATGAATAGTCCAGTTTGGAAGGAATATACTTTTACCTTAGATAAAAAGAATGCCCTTAACCATGGAGAACACCAATCCAAATTGATGCCTTTGGTAGGTAGTTCTTTCTTAGTTTTCCACAAGATTTTCCTCTCCATGACTTTGGCACCCCAGGAAAGGAATATTAAAGCAGCTGTCCCTTCAAGTGATGTTGACCGTTAGCCTCCTCTGTGGGTCTGTTTTCTCCTTTGTAAAATGGTGGGAGAGCGTGTCATGAGTGAGGAAGACTTGGAACAAAGAACTTTTCAGCTCCTTTCACCTTTAATATTTTGGAGGTTTTGAACTAGATAGCAGTTCTCAAACTGTGGGTCATGACCCCTTTGAGGTTGAATGACACTTTCACAGGGGTCACCTAAGATCATGGGAAAACATAAATATTCCACAGTATGTGATTGCATATTATTTTGTGATTAATCACTATGTTTTAATTATGTTCGATTTGTAACAATGAAAATACACTCTGTATATCAGATATTTACATTATGATTCATAGCAGTAGCAAAATTATCATTATAAAGCAGCAATGAAAATAATTTTATGGCTGGGGGTCACAACATGATGAACTGTATTAAAGGATCAGAGCATTAGAAAGATTGAGAATCACTGATCTAAATATGTTATTCATAGGTGTCTATTTAAAAATGTTACAATAATAGTGATGACCATGATGACAATGAGGGTTTTCTCTGTGCCAGGGGAGGAGCCTTCCAGGTATTATTGACTTTACCCCTTCTGACATCTCTTCAAGATACCTACTACCATTATCCCTATTTTAAAGATGCTCACAAAACTCTGCCCCCAGACATAATTTGGCACCTAATATGACTTACTATGGTGGTAGTAGTCAGAATGGAATACAGTAACGGACATATTTCATTGCAATTATTTTTTTTTAAAGTCAGGGACACGTTCTGCTGCTGAAAATCTCATGCTTTATAGGGATAAGTATCTCATAAGATTCCCCAACCTTTAATACATCTTAGGCCCCTGCAAATTCACTTCTCTCATTTCCATAAATGTAGTGTAATTATTTTCTTATTCTTGTACTCTGGAAAATCTGAGAACAGCTTTGGATATATCTTCTTCATTCTTCATATCCAAGCATTCATCAAATTGTGTTCTGTTTTAATACTTAATTCAATGATTATGTGTCAGAAACTTAATAATAATAGCTCCTTACTTTATATAATGCTTTGCATTATATTAATCTTCACAATGACTCCCCCAAATAGATTATCTGTATTTTACACATGATAGCTTAGAGAGGGTCAATGACTGTCCAAATTAGGTAGCAAACGAGCTATAACTTGGATCTAAGATTTCTCTTTTGTTTAAAGTCCATTGCTTTCCTATATGTCTCATATAACAGTCTTTTCATGTACATAGCCCCTAAGAAAGTCTAACCCCACATCATCTTACCCCTGGGCTTTCCAAGAACCTATCGATATATATCTTGAATGTCTACCTCTCTGGTTCAATCCAGGAGTGTCCTGTGTGGTATAAATGGCCAAAACAAATGGAAAAATTGTAATTTTATTCAGTGAAAAGGTGCATCTTGGCTCAAGGAGATACCTTCTCTGAACTACTAACTCACAAAGTTAGTATCTTGAGTCCATTTGAGCACCAGTATAAGAAAGGCCTGGCAATCCAATTCTGAAACTGTAGTCCCTGAGAACCTTATGGAGTTAATCTTGTCATGAATCAGAGTAAATGTGATGTCAGCGTGTAAGTATTTTTATGGTTTATTTCAGATTATACTCTAATTTCTTCTTTTATAATCTACCGTTTATCCTTGCTGAGTTGCATGTAAATTGCATTCCTCTATAAACCCATCAAGATTCACCATAATCTGTCTCTATTGGAAATTTGTAGTTAAACATGTTCTACTTCACTTAGTTACTAGATGAGCTTCCATCCTTTCCCCTCCAAATACAGGGGCCTTCTGAAAATTCAAATGGGTACTATGGAAGAGAAAGGCTGCACATGGGTCTAAACCTTTTTTGCATTAAAAGGAATTCATATGAACTTGCTGTCAGCTATATGAATATGATGTTGCTTGCACTGAGAAGGACGGACATTTGAAAGCAGCCCTCATAAGAGTAAAACCAATTTGAGTAAAATGTAAGTAATAGAAAGCATTAAGCTAATGATGAACTTGGGTGGAAGAACGTTGAAATCATTGATGCTTTATAAGATGTTTATGGGGACAATGTTCATAACTGTGAAGAGATAATGGAGGAAGAGAGCAGGGAAGGCATTCTAACTAGTTTACATAGGTGAAGTCAGGTAGAAATGATGGAAGAGTACAGACCTACTTATCTACTGGATTAAATCGAACAATTTACCTACATGGCATATCTATAATTGGGAGATTTCCATGTAGTCAATAGTCTTAAAACCTTCACACTATTTTCATCTTGTTTAAGACTGACCCAAGAGAATGATAAGGCAAGACTGGGATTCCAAAATCTGCTTCAGGAGTAAAGACAGTGCCAAACACATTGGTTTAAGGAAGACCATTATATTTCATTATCACTCCCAGTAAATTTATACTGTGTGTGAGCACAGAGAGAGAAAGCTGAAGTACATTTAGAAAAATTCTGATCCGAGATTCAAAATTCTTTTCTCCTCAAATTTCAGTTCTGCTATTTAGTTAGAAGACGTATGCTAATCAATTTAACTCCCACCCACAAAACCTTGTTGTTATTGTTGGAAGGTGCTGTCGAGTCAGACCCTAGGAACAATAGGGTAAAACGTGGCCTGGTCTTGGATCCTCCTCACAACCCTTATGTTTGAGCCCATTGTTGTAGTCGCTGTGCTAATCCATCTCCTCTCGAGACCTCCTCTATTTACTGATCCTTCACCTTATCAGGCATGATGTCCTTCTCCAAGCACTGGGCTTTCCTCATAACATTGCCAAATTAAGTGACAAAAATTCTCCCTTGCATCTAAAGAGAATTCTGTCTGTACTTCTTCTGAGACATATTTGTTCTTTTGATAGTTCATGGTACTTCCAATATTCTCCATTCCCGTAGTTCAAATTCACCTATTCTTCTTTGACCTTCCTTGGTCAATGTCCAACCAACTTTCACATGAATTTGAGAAAATGGAAACCCAGGGCTGTGTCAGGCACACCTTAGTTCTCAAAGTAGCAGTCTGCAGTTTCAACACTTTCAAGAGGGCTTGTGTAGCAGATTTACTCAGTGTGATACATCTTGATTCCTGCTTCCATGAGAGCAACCCAGCAAGACAAAATCTTCGACAACTTCAATCTTTTCTCCACTATTATTAAGACGGTTCAATGTAATGATGTCACAGAATATCTTTTGTAACTTCTGATTTACTATTTTTTCTGTTGTTACACTGATTTAAAGTAATAATTATTGCATGGTTTCTAGAAAGTCTGATAGTTCCAGCTGTCCCTCTAAAACCTGGAGTGGCCATTACACCCTAACATCATGGGAAATACTGGATTCTCTTTCTTAAGAATGTGCAGATTCTACAACAAAAGTTTTATATCAAGTGAGAAGCTCACACTGGTGTAGGTACAGATAAGATCCAAGACTATCATTAGATTCAGAAACACATGAAGGACAGACTCTTGTTTGTCCAAAATCCATAGTCCAGCATCTCCAGGGTTTATATAGGATTTTGTGTTCAGAAAAAAAAGCACAAGATCAAAGTAGGTTAATGTTGAATTTTGGCATAATGAATTTTAGCATATTACAACAAATTATTTGTAGTATCATTATGTTCCATGCAATGTCAGTACTCTACTTTCACTAAAATGTATTCCTTCTATCTTTATTTGCTAAATCTCACAAAATAGTAAGGTATGGGCCCTAGAATTAGTTTGGGTTCACTGGACCTCAACATTTGCCTTTGCCTCAAGACTTGGATGGAATCTGAGTAGTATTTCTGGAAATAGACAAGAAGATCACTGTGATGTTCAGCCTGGACTGGGTGGGCATGAGGGCATTGCCGTGTCAACTTGGCTGGACCATAATTCTTAGAGGCAGTTAATACATAATAATTCCCATGATAAACTTTAATATGATGTAATCAACTCCTTGGTGAGATCTGATATGCATAGCAAACAATTGAAAGATGTTTTCCTCGGGGTCATGGATTGTCCAGAAAGTTTTCTTACTTGTTGCTGTATCGGTATCATGCATATCTGAATTTAGGTTCTTTGACTTGAGACAGCAACCTGCTGAGTTGCCAGCTGATCCTGGACATCATCTGCAGTTTGCCATTTTACCTAGCAACTTCAGATTCATTTTCTTTGGCAGTCTGCTATTGGGCCTATGAATCTTGAGTTGATCTGTCCCTATAGATATGTGAGTCAGAAACCTCCTGCCTGACATCTGATCCACGGACTTGGAACATTTCTGCATCTACAATTGTATGAGGGATTTTCTTGATATAGATCTTTTTTTCACATACACTATATATATATATGTATATATGTAAGTGCTTCTGGCTTTGCCTCTAAGGAAGCACGCTCATCCTATATGCTCATACTAAATGTGCCCTGATGTCATCTTCCCTTGCCCGCTAGCTTGGTGACTTGTGAAGATCCCCCTACAACAGTTGGCAGTAGCATATATCATGTGCATTTGCTTTGAACAGAAGGTATGCTAGTTTTTTAGTTTTTAGGAACCAAAGATTTCAGTAGAGAAGGGGATGAGAATCAAGAGAGAATCAAGAATCACTCTCCCCAGGAGAGAGAGTGGTGTGAAGATAATTTTCACTTGAAAACTGAAAGGCAATTTGCCTAGAGACAATTTTAATTCAGACGAAGGGGAAAATTTTAGATTGATGTTTAGACTGATATTTGTATCACAAAGGTTATTGACAAAATAAACTGAAAAAGGCTTTTTGTTTTATGACTTTTTTTAACAAGCTACAATTGTGTTCCCTAGTTGATGGCATACTTGATTTGGGGGAGTTTTCTTTAATTGTGAAAATGCTATGGGTGAGGCAGAATACACCCCTGTTCTATAAAAGAGCAAACTCTCTGTCCTTCAACAGTACCTATTATCTGTACAATTGTTACTAAGTTATTGCTCCTCCTTTAAAGGTCCCCCAAAACTGGTCCGCATTTCAAAACTAGGCACTCGATAAGGCAAGTGGTGTCCCCATAGCCTCGTGTAGATAAGATGATAGTTGCTAGTAGTACAGAAAAATTCTTTTGCATCTGTGCCCCCATTTGTTATCTTTGGACCTCTTCAAACCACACCTGCCACTGGACTGTGAGGCCCAGGCTGCTTAATGCTCCTTGGAGATGGATGGCACATTTGCAGTAGGTCCTCCCATGTTACAACTGCCATATGGCCTGGAAGCTGCTCTTCTTCTTTGCGGCTCTGCCATCTCCAGCTCTTTCTCCCCAGGGTGTGCAATCCTTCTTGGCTGTGCATAGTCTGAACTGTGCAGGGATCATAACTTGTGGGGTTATACTAGAAGCCAGCAGCCCTTCCAAAAATGCCACCGATGTGGAAATACAGGAGCAAATGACAAGTAATTCATTTGTTGCCACATGACAGAACAAAAACCTCTAAAGAGGAATTAAAGCCATAAATACCCTACAGGGCACCTACCTGCGAGCATGCTGCTGACATCTGGAATGGCAGTTCATTGGAGCCATTCTTGCTGTCAGCATGTGGCAGCTGTGGCTGCCACAATGAAACTGCGAGTACAGAAGGGACAGTAAAGGACATATAAGAGGAAAGGAGTGGGGGACTTGCCAAGGGGAACTTGATGGTCAGAAGTGCCATAGTGGCCATAGTGATCAAGAAGCCATGGCAGCCTATTTTTGCCAGACATGTTAGCAGCTTGAAGATGGGCCACCCATCTGAGCAATGTGACACTTCAGACCTCACAGGCCTGAAAGAGAAAGGACTGTGCCCAGAGTAGGCACAAGGAGGTGCAGCCACTTGATTTGGTCTAGGTATACTCCATGGGCTTCCAGCCTCTCCATCCTTGACAGGGCTGAATGGGGCATGCAGTGAGCTCAGAAGAAATTTGCTGCATGATTGCTAGGGGGGTGGGGATTGTGTTAATGAGGCGATGTTTCAGCAGATGTCTATTATTTCTTGAAATGGTGGGGGTAGGTTTTAGGGTAGGCAATTACATCCCAGGTTGGAAGCAGTTGGTAAAATGACAACCTCCTCCTGTGCTGTAATTCCTGGGTCTGGTGTTTCTGTAGAATCAAATGAATCCTTAGCTGCTAGACATGTGCAGTGGTATGAGCCCTGCTAGGGGACACCTACCTATCCTTATCCTTCATCTGTTTGCCTAACATTAAGTATGCCTAAAGATAGAAAGGTAGCATGGCACGCATACAAAAATGGGACAATGAGGAAATAAGACCAGAGGAAACTGGATGTATCTTAATTAGAGTGTTGACAAAGAATAATGAAAGTACCCAGGACTGCCAGGAGAGAAAACACATGTCTTGAAGTATATCAGAATGGTCCTTAGAAGCAAGGATGGTGAGATCTTCTCTTATGTTCTCAGGGCATATTATCAAGAAGGAATAATGCCTGAAAAGGGACATTGAATATTGTAAAACAGAGGGTCAGTGAACAAGAAAAAGACTCTCAGTGAGATGGACTGTCACAGTGAATTCAACTATCCCAACACAACACGCATTGTGAGGAGGGTGCAGAATAAGGTCCGCTGTTGCTCTCTGGTACAGGGGGCTGCTTTGAGCCAGCACCTGCTTGATGGTATCTAACAGCTGCAACAAAGGCAATGTGTCCTTGTGGGTTTGATATCCCAGACGCAGATCAAAGAGTCAGAGTTTGAGATTTGAGGACCAATGGGAAAGACTTAGAGTCTGGGATTTCAGGTCTCAACATCTGTCTTTATTCTATAATTTTCCCAGGTAGCAACTACTACGAGTACACTCTTTCTGCATCTATATTAGATTGAAAAGGGTGATGATGAAGAAAAATCATCCTCTCCCTTGATAATTTAGAGAGATCATGGAAACTGGTATCATTTTGTGTATACAAATTAACAACTGAGATTTTATGAATGGAGACTAAAATAAAGAGCAGGATGCGAGAGGCAAATGATCATATTTAACATCAGAATAACGATGAGCTGAGATTAATCCAAGGTATTGCCCATTAAGTCCCCAAAGCCCACATTTGCCACTTGGCTTCCAGTCTTTGTTCTTGAGGATGCCTGCTATGAGTTTAAGCACTGGCCAGCAGACAAGAGAAATAGAGCATCTACCATTTTACTGTTATTGACCAGGCAAAAGCAGTCGCATCATGGAGGCCTTCTTGTAACTCGGGCTGTTTTCTCACACTCACCACATGTCTATCGGTCTGTCAGACTGCGGGGGCTACTGTGTTGCCGCGATGCTGACAGTTACACCAGTAGTATTTCAAATACTATCAGGTATTGAACTCTTTCAGAAGAGCTTCTACATTAAGAAAAATTAGAAAGAAAACCCAGTAAATACACTTCTTAACATTTTGAAAAACAGCAGGCATGAAATGTACTCCAACACATCATGACTAAGTGTGTACAAGAGTGGAATTGTGCCCCACAGGATTTTCTTCTTGTTTCTTACTGTACCCACAAAAGTCAATACATACACTCAATGCTATCATGTGGGTTCTGACTCCTAATGACCCTACCGAGTGAGTGCAAGACTGTAAAGGCTGACAGAATAGACAGCCTCACTTTTCTTCTCTGGAGCCGGAGGTGAGTTTCAATTGACACCTCTGTGGCTACCCCAGTACCTAGCCCACAGCACTTCCAAGGCTCAGCTATGGCTTAGCCTATTGGTTATGCTGTCCTTCGTTTCACATTTACAATGACTTTTCTCAGCCAGTATTCTCAGCCAGTACCTCTGATGGATTGGTCTGAGCTCCCCACAGGCCTGTGGCCAGGACCCAGATACCTTCAGTGCCACACAGAACAGTATCATGCATGTCCTGGTGACTTTGGTCATACCATCAGAGCAACCATGGACTGATGTGAGGTTTCAGGCAGGCACAGGGAGGTTGCTGGAGGGAAGTAAGTGAAGGGAGGAAGAAATGAGTGGTGCAAGGGCTCTATGGTTCTACAGGGCTGGTGCAGATGGAGGGGGAGCAGAGTGCCCAGGTGGGTGATGGCAGGCAGCAGACACCTGACCAACACCACCCCACCACCAGTTGCAGACTTCCTGTTGGTGAGGAAGAACTGGTAGGTAAAGGGAACCGCCAAGCCCCATGCACCCCAAGATATGGCGTGGGCATCTGGCAGGACTGAGTCACTGGTGGGACATCACCACAAAAGTTAGGGTACAGGCCTCACATAGCAATGTGCCCTTTGGAACCTATATCAATGAGTTAGGAGCTTTTATTGAAGGCCTCATGTTCTTTCCCTGAAGGCACATGCAACAAGTGGGTTCCTGTTCTACCTAGTTCATGGCATTGGCTACATTGTCCACATTGTCAGTCTCATTGTTTTCATTCTGGTTGTTCAGTTTCCATTAATATAAGTTTTCATGCCTCCTCACACCTTGTATTTGTTTCAAAGTACACCTGCTCTTCTTATTTGAGAAGGTTATATTCCAAAGACCAACTTGCTTTGTGAAAATCAATATTAGGGGAAAACAATGGATGGTCACATCTGATTTCAAGATGTAGAATGATTGCATCATTACATAACTAGAAGATTGCATCATTCCATAAGTGGTCATTACATCGTTTGGTGGTTGCTGAACCACTGAGAACTGTAGCATAAACAACTTGACCTATAAACGTAACTGTCACTGTCAGTGTTACTCTTGCTGCCATATTTGAGATTTACTAAAAGAGGTATATTGTTAATGTAAAAAATATTGGTCTTCACAACTGGATCAGTAGACAACATCATGATAAACATAGGAAAGATAGATTTTATCAAGAATGGCATTTCACTTAGATCCATAATCAATGCTCATGGAAGTAGAAGTTAAGAAATCAAGTTCATAGGATGCTTTTATCTCTTGCTTCATTTATGACACCTTGGCACTATACTTGTCACATTAATTATTTTTTATCTATGGAATGATTTTCATTTTGAATATACCCAAAGAATTGGAAATATGGTTTAGGTTATGATTTTATCCACCTGTGTATGTTCTTGTGTATGTCTCTATACATATGTGAACACATCTTCTAAAGTATATCCTGTTGTTATAAACATCTCTAAATATAGCTATGGAAAAGTCCCCAAAAATAAAACAAGTGACAAAATTTATTGCAAGATGGCAAAGTAGGCACACATACAACCCACACCTTCTGCATCAAAGACAAGCGATATCTAATGATAGAGCGATAGAGAATAATCCTTACACAATGAAAGAACAGAAGAAGAACAGAAATAACTACTGACTATGAGCAAAATAGTAAGAGAAGAAGCAGACAATATGATTGTCAGGCAGCCTGATGTGGTATGGTTATTTTGAACTTTTGCAAATAGCATTCCATCCAGATGGTGGTTGGCAGACCACTGACTAGTGACAAGAAAATGAACATCTTCTTTGTTATTTATACTCTCCTGGTCACCATAAGTATGGTCAGTCTCAACCTTCATTCACCCACTAACTGGTGACCCAGTCATCACTCCCACCCTGCTACACCCTCAGGCAACCCTGAGAATCATAAAGGAATCCAACTTACTGCCTCTTACCCTATTCTGCCTGAGGTTGGAGCTGTGCCTGTAAGTTTCTGAATTCTGGTACACCACCTCTGAAAGTGCCTGGGAGTATTTAAAATTATGAATAGAATATAGAATGCCCATTATTTATTATGGATAAATAGTTGAACATTAGTGCAGACCTTACCTAGTTTTAAGTCACCTGGTATGCACTTGTTCTTCCTAAATCACTGCCTGTTGGTCAATGTTAGGTTCCAATTAAGTACATATAAATGTCCCTGGAAGTCAGGAGGTCAGACCATCCCCAGAACTACTTCCACAATTAGACTCCCACTCCCCACTTGCCTTTGTGCCCCAAAAGTTCCTTTCAATAAAAGGAAAATTAAATGCATCCTATGTAGTCTGATTAATTAAAGAAACAAATTCATAGACACTCATATGTGTGTAAGACAGAACTTTATATACAACATTAATTGAAATTGAGAAAACATCCCATCCCAGTCCAGATAAAATCCATAAATCCAATATTACCCCATATGTTGTTACTAGTCCATAAATTATTCTTTAGAGTCATGAAACATATGTAATGGCGCTGAATGCGGAAAGATGGCAGGCCAGTATGGGGAGAGTCTTGTGGATTCAGTGATAGTGTAAGCATCTCAGTTTTGGCAGATGTCTTCAAGTGACTCCTTCGGCTTCATAGTTCCATGTATCTTCCATGTATCAACTGGAAGGTCTCACAGTGAGAGTCTGTGTGTCCCATCTCCAGTAAGCTACTTATCTTCTTTGCTCCTCCAAATGATGTAATCAAGCTGTGACCTGATTAAAGGGGTAGGCTAAACTCTACCCCTTCACTCCTAATTCTAAAATTAACAAGAGATTATGTAACTGCCACCCTACCATGCTAACCTTTGATCTGCTTTGGAATGAGTCACATTAGAAGGTCCTAGAGAGTGGGAGAAAACATGTAGAATAAAATTCAGAATCATAAAAGAAACCAACTTACTGGTGACACTCCAAAAACTATGACTTTGGGTCTGAATTGAACTCACTCCTGTGTTAGAATAATTAACAATTGAAGATCAAAAGGACAACATTTACCCAAGAATGTAGGGCTAGGCAAGAAAGAGAAAAGGAAAAGGGCAACATGGGGAGGAAATGGAATCTGTGGTATTACATTGAGGAGATATGAATGTGTGAGTTGAAACAGAATGTATAGATTCTTGATTACAACACTGATGATCAACTCTGCAGACCTTCCTCTAAATCTCAATAAAATAATAATAATAAATCAAATGATTTATTGTATTTGGCATATGTGCTATGCAAGACCCCTTTAAAGTGTTAATGTAAACTATGGGTCATCTAACCCAAACAATTGTATTTTCTTTCTTTCTTTTTGTTTGAAGATTTATTTTGGAATTCTATAAATTCTTTTTTAAAATCAGTTTATTGGGGTCTTGTACAACTCTTACCACAATCCAATGGTTTTATGTAAATACATCCATTTTATGTATACACATCCACTGTGCCAAGCACTCTTGTACATTTGTTTTCTTCATCATTCTCAAAACACTGGATTTCTACTTGAGCTCCTAGTATCCACTCCTCATTTTCGCCTCCCTCCCTGCTTCTTCCACCCTCATACCCTTGATAATTAATAATTTATTATTTTGTCATATCTTATGCCACCTGACATCACCCTTCACCCCCTTCTCCACTGTCCATCACCCATGAAGGAGGCTATACGTTGATTCTTGTAATCTGTTCCCCCTTTCTCCCTCATCTTACCTCTACCCTCTCAATATCACCCTTCTCATCATTTGTCCTGAGGGGTTCTTCTGTCCTGAATTTCCCTGTTTCCAGTTCCTCTCTGTACCAGTGTATGTCCTCTGGGTCAGCCGGATTTGTAAGGAAGAATTGGG
>PVJH01018938.1:0-43985 GCA_004026705.1 Nesogale talazaci
GGAAGAAGTTCCCAGGGTCCTCCTTATGAGAAGGCCACACCCATAAGAAGGCACCATCAGGCTGACATGACTGACAGGTTGAATACCACCCCTACACTTTTATATATCTTCAAGTTGACATGAAGTTATGTAATTACCACAGGTATGTAGGCATTATGTTCTTTATACATTTTTTCTGTGTTTTAAGTAGTTTATAATTAAGGAAATAGGACAGGGCCTACATCTGACCTCATCTGGATTCAAAAAGGAGAAGTATAATATACCACCACAGCTCTCTCAAAGGATCATTACTATGAGGCAAAGGACAAACATGTCTCCACCTAGCATCCTCCTTTACTCTGTTCTGAGAACAACTATCTCTCCCATGACACTCTACTCTGCTAGGTTGGATAATTTGTTGCAATATCCACACAGAACTGACAGACAACTCATGAGTAGATTAGGAAGGTTAATAAGTTACAGTAGGGTGAGGCTATAGTTCATCTGTCTCAGGACTCTCCTCAGTGAAGCTGGCAGCCCTCTCTCTGTGGTCCTTGGCCTCTGCCTTTACTCATTCCATGGGCCAGGAACCTGCCTGCACTACCTCACAGTCTGCTCTGCCACATGGTCTTAGTGCTGTGGCCTTTGCTGCTTCAGGCAGGGATCTTGCTTGTGCTCCACTAAAGGTTCTATGGCTCTTCTTTCTTGACGGCTGTGCAACTCTCCTGTTCTGAGATGGCCTTCTGCCCCCCCTCCCTAGAAAATACTAAGGACTCAGCTTAATGATTTTGCTTGGCTCATGCTTGGTGAGAGGGCATTTAATTTAAACCCGTATCAAATTCAGCCATCTTATTTAACAGTCAAGGAAACAGCCCTGGCAAGGCAATGGTTGGTTCCCAGTAACGTTCTCACCCAGAAAGCTGTCTTTGACAAGGGAAGTCGTAAGGTAGGTGAGCAGACTGGATCTTAAAGCCAGTGAGGTAAAGGGTTCATGAGGGAGGGCGGGAAGAGAGGAGGAGAATGAAAAGATGATATCCCAGGGCCAAGTAGAAAGCAAAGGTTTTGAAAATGATGATGGCAACCTATGTTCATAGGTGCTTGAGACAATGGATGGGTGGATGAATGGGTTGTGATAAGAGCTGTACGAGCCCCCAGTAAAATGATTTTTTTAAAAGTCAGTGAGAGTCAAGGTAGACTTATAGCCAATTAGTAGATGCCAAAAGTCAAATGGGGAGACCTGCTGGTGTAGGAGGATACACAGGGGCTGCTGACTGAGAGAGAAGCAGTTCGAAGTCACACGCTGCTCCTTGGGAGAGGGATAAGGCTTTCTACTCCAGTCAAGTCTTACAGTTTTGAAAACACAAAGGTACAACCCTACTGTGTCCTAAAGGAGCCGGACATGGCGCAATAGCCATGAGAGTTCTAAAAGGCTGAGTGGGCTTTGGTGCTTTGGTTCTTGTGTTGCTAAGGTATGCCAAAAAAGTCCTGGGCCGGGCATCAGCGCAGGGTGGGATGGACTAAGGGAATGACCAGAAGTCAAAAAGATGCAGGGGTGCATCTTGTGCAGAGCTGGCTTCATGAATGTGTGACTGGTACATTTGTATGGAGACACAGGATTGGCTTAATAGCCTGCTGTCTTAATCATTTCTGAAAAGGGGGGGCCTGCATTTCCATATTGCACTCAATCCCTGATGTATCACAAATTCTGTAACTGATCCAGGTTCAGTTCCGCTCTGGGTAGGAGGCACCAGCTCCCAACTCGCCATGATCCTGGGACTTGCCAGCATCTTTTGGATCCTGTGCGCCAATGACTGAGGGACCAACAGGGAGGGGAGAAGTCAGGTCAAACCTCATCAGACAACCCTGGCCTGCCTACAAATCTTTAAGGGGTTATTACCTGGCTGTAAGGAGATGGTGGAGTTAACCGGCCAAATTCTGATTATTCTACCCGTCAAATATTGTAACCCACCTAACCCAATGAGATGGTTTACTTTTATATCCAGCAAAATGTCCAAATGGATCAACCCCCAAGTCAGAGCCCTTTACATCTACCTTATGTATATAATTGAACATCGTCACTTGTTGGCAGTTGTCATGACTATGGTTAGAAGAGCCATATCAAATTTTTCACTTCACTATAATATAGGACTTTTATGAGTCAAAGTCATATTGGCAGGACTTAGGGATGGATAAGATTTGGGGGATGAGGTTTTTGGTTGGACTGAGTGGATGGATAAGTTACACCTCCCATAGACTGAGCTAAGAGATTCAAAGGAGAGAGTCTGTTTGGGTGGAGGGGCCAAGTGCTCAGTTAGGAAAGTTTGGGTGTGTGGTACTTGTAGGATGTCTTGGTTAAGATGGCCAGCCGAAGAGTTGATGCATGGATCTGGACCCAGAGAAGATATCTGAGATTCTCCAGGACTGATGCACGCTGAAGATGTGAGTCCCAAGGAAGAGCACATGGAAGGGGTGTAGAAAAGCAAGTCAGTACACACAGGATGAGGCATCTCTTCAACCAGCACCATAGACACCCCTTCTCATCTTCCCTGGAGCCTCCAACTTGGGAAGCAGAAAGAAATACCATGCACCACCATGACTGCCTCTAGTGACTTCCTCTCTTGGGCCTTTCCTCTGTCAGGACAGTGTGTCCATTGACCCCACCCCATCCTGCTGGTTTTGGCTTGCCTGCCAGCTGGGTTTGCTTCCCTTTATCTCCAGAAATATTGAGACCCTTTTATATGAAGCAGAAAGCTGGCAGCCCTTCAAGGATAAAGGGTGGGCCCAGATCTGGGTGCCACAGTCTCTTGGACCACTGGGAAACTTTCTGTTGGTGAGTGCTGATGACGCGCAGCTTGGAGGTGCTTGGGCACTGTGCTTTCTGCCTTCATCAGCCCCTGCATTTGCCCCCGTTAGTCTTCATGGACTGGTTGTCTCCCCTACTTTATCTCCAGCCATGGTTCCTATAAAATATTTTCTTGTAGCTCTGTCACAGGGGCTTAGATGTGAATCTCAGAACATTCTCTGAAAATCTTGAAGTCCCAAGCCATATTTTATTTGTATTTTCATCTCCACTTTCTGTCCCAGTTCTGAAGAAAAATGTCATTATTTCTTTATTGTTTCCCTTTAAGATGGGTCTCTTGGCAAGAACAGGAACTTGCACAAGTTCATGTGACTGTGGGAAGAGGCTATGTACGAGGAGTCCCAAGCACCTGACAACATAGAGATAAATGAACATCCTTTATCTAGCTGTCATATGGACATTTTTAAAGTCTCATACAGGTTTTATATATACCGTTCAGTAGCCCTTGGATTTGCTCTACTAGTCCCACTGCTGGGAATCCATCCATCCTAAAGAAAATCCTCAAATAACAATTCACACTCCAAACTCCAAACTCACTCCCACTGTCTAGAGTTTGATCCTACAGGACTCCTAGTGCAGAATTGCCCCTCTGAGTTTCTATGGGACTAGAAAGCCTGTGCTTGGTGATTTCAAACTAATGAATTAACATTAGCTGTCATGTATTCTGTGCGTGTACTAAGAGTTTTATGCACATTACTCTTTTGTCAGTCTGGGTAGACTAGAGAAACAAATCCATAGATACTCATATGTGTATAAGAAAGAGGCTGATACACAAGAGCAATTGAACATTGAGAAAACATCCCAGCCCAGATCAAGTCCCCAAGTCTTATAATAGCCCATATGTCTGAAACTAATCTATAAAGTCCTCTTCAGACTCACAAAATACATGCAATGACACCAGGACAATCACAGGCCAGTGGGTGCAGAGTCTTGTGTATCCAGTGGTGGTAGAAGCATCTCAGCGCTGGCAGAGGTCTCCTCATGGCTCCTCCAGTTTCCTGGGCTCAGGGTCTATCATGTGTCTTGTCAGCTGCAATGTCTCCTTGAGAGTCAGCCTTGTGTCCTGTCAGTCAAGCATCTCCAAGAGAGTGAGGAGTGAATCTCTCACCTCCACGGGGAAATACAGCTGGATTTCCCAAAATTGTCAGGAGAAAGCCCTGTCCACACCAAGATCTCACTGGCTATCTCCAGCTTGACAGGCTAGACTCCACCCCTATGCTCTTAATCCTCAAAACGATACCAGATTAGGTATCTGCCACAACAATTTGGTGACTGCCACAACCCACCCACTGCTGTCACGGTGATTCTAAGTCTTAGTGTACCTATAGAACACGGCCTATAGAATTACTCCATTGGGTCTCTAAGACTGTAAACATTTAGGGAGCAGACAGCCTGATCTTTCTCCCACAGTGCAGTTGGTGAGTTTGAACGGCTGGCCTTGCTGCCAATATCCCAATATTTAACCCATTGTGCCACTATGGAGCTTTTTTATGTACATTAATTCATTTAAGTCTTATACCAAGTGGATAAGATTGTCCTACACCTAAACCTTGAGGCTAATAGTCTTGTCAGGGGTCCGCTCCAGCAGGTTGGTCTGGAGCTGGTACTCAGTTTTGGGACGTTGTTGCTGCTGTTCAGAGTGAAGGAGTTGGCTCTGACCCAGAGAGAGCCTGTGTAAAACAGAAGGGAAGCCTGCCTGGCTCTGAACCACCTCACAATTGCTCTGATGTTTAAGCCAATTGTTGCAGCCACACGGTCAGTCCATCTCATTGAGGGCCTTTCTCTTTTTGATACCCCTTCACTTGACCAAGCATGATATTCTTCTCTAGGGACTAGTCTCTTGACAATAGATCCAGAGTATGTCTGATGAAGACTTGCTATCCTTGCTGTTAAGAAGCACTCTAGCGTTACTTCTTCCAAGACAGATTAGTTTCTCCTATTAGCAGTCCATGTTATTTTCAGTATTGTTCTCCAGCACGATTCAATGTCTAGCTCTTACAAATATAGGAGGCAACTTTCACAAACTGAGGGCTTGGGTCAGGTTCCATGCAGTCCTCAAAGTAACATCACAGCTTTACAATCCTCTAAAAAGTTCTTGTGCAGCGTATTTACCTAGTGCAACCCATCTTTTGGTCTTCTATCTGTGGCTTCCATGAGCGTTGACTTCGAATCCAACCCAGACACGATCCTTGACGACTTTAACCTTTTTTCCCATTTATTATGCTGTTGTCTATCGGCCCAGTTGTGAGGTTTTGGGTCTTCTTGACATTGAGTCACAATCCACACTGAAGGCTGCAATCCTTGATCTTCATCAGCAAGCCCTTCAGGTCCTCCTCACTTTCACCAAGCAAGGTTGTATCATCTGCATATCGATGGCTGTTAATAGGCTTCCTCTAATTTTGAGGCCACATACCTCTTCACATAAGCCAGCTTCGCTGCTGACTTGCGAAGTTTAGGGACAGGGACCCAGGAAATGGTACCATCCACCTGGATCCTCTCAGAGGTGAGTTGAACTCACTGGTCTCACTGTTCTGTTTGAGTGCTGCACAAAGCCTTGGGCAAGAGGAAGGTGAACCAAAGACTTCTCTTCTCCCTCAGGGGTGAGCAGTAGGTGCTGCTGTGTCTCTCAGATGTCTAATTTCAATATTTCTTTGAAAGCTTCTCTTCCATGAAGTCTTCCATCAATCTTTCAGATGGATAGTGTCACTTTTTCTCTGTGTTCTTCCAGTAGTTGGGGGCCATCACAGTATACCAAAGAAAATGTCTTACTGCCTTCCCACAAGCCAAAGCGTTTCTCAAAATATGGTCCAAGGATTATTCAGGAGCTGTCAACAGGAAAGCCCTCCTAACTCAGATTTTCTAGGGGGCGAAGGCCAAGGAATCTGCATGTCCTAAGCATTCAGTGTGCCTCTAGCACCCTAACATGTGAGAGAAACTGCACAAACATATAAGCCTCTTGAGAGCAGAGACCCCATCTCTTTGCTTTTGTACTCCCCACAGCAATGAGCACAGGGAGGTAGAGCAGGGAGCCAGTGAAGGGAACGCAGAGGTGTGTTTCTCTGGAGGGACTTCAGAGGAGAACAGATGAAAACTGGGACTGTGGGTTTGCTCAGCTGAAGAAGCTGAATCTGAGGACTTTGACACGACAGTCAGTGGAACAGGAAGTCTCAGGGATGATGGGGAGGCATACATCTGGCATTGTTTGAGTCAGTATCTTCTCCCCCTCCTGTTTTGTTGCTTTGTTTTGGCTTTGCCCAAACACATATTTTAGTACTAGGAGTTTTCTTTCTTTTTTGGAAATTGGAGTTTTCAATGTTACGATGAGTAATGGTGTATGAAGTAGGTCACAGGGAAGTGATAACTAATGCACAGACTATTTTAACTGTGGAATCAGAAATTTCTATGCCACATTATGAAATATGCAGGGAAAACTAAACAGATGACAAGAATGGAAAGAATCCCAAAATAACATTTTCACAAACAAATGCTGCCCACTCACCCCACTCCTCAGCTCTCAGGGATGAGGGAAAGCTTTGATGATACATTCTCATGGAAGTTGAAGAACTGGAATACATTTGCCCAACTAGCAGTCTTTCCAAATGACACAGGGTCTCCTTGGGTACGGAATTGACTGAAAGGCATAGCCCAAGAGGTTTCGGCAGCAGCACAGGGCATTTTTGTAACTCTGCTTCATGGCACAAACAGGCAGACATTAGAGAACGCAAAACCAAACCACAACAAAATCCAGACACAATGAAAAATCAGTTCTACTTGATTTCCCGAAAAAAAAAATAAACAGATAAAAATCTTTTTCATAAAATTTAAATAGAAACCATAAGAGAACACTCCTCATAGGTCATTTTACATACATTAGGGTTTGCAGTAGAAATTACAAATCACATCACACATGCTGAACATAACATGAAGTTTGTAATTCACTTTCCTGACACAGTATCTTTTATTTTTTTAAAAATTTTAAAATGATTTTATTGAGGGCTCTTAAAAGTCTTATAACATTCCATACATCATTTGTATCAAGCATGTTTGTACACATGTTGCCATCTTCATTTCCAAAATATTCTCTACTTGAGCTCTCGGTATAAGCTCCTTTTCCCTCCTCTTTTTTTTTATAAATCATTTTACTGGGGGCTCATACAACTCCCATCATGATCAATACCTACGTCAATTGTATGCAGGCCACATTTGCACACTCGTTGCCACCATCACTCTTGAAACACCCTCCCTCTACTTAGGCCCCCAGGACACAGTACCTTTTTGTACTAATGTTGCCTTAAGCAAAACTAAAGCCCTGGTCTTCAAGTGGACTTCAACTCATAGTGATTTTGTCATAGGGTTTCTGAAGCTGTACATCTTTGTTGGAGCAGACAGCCTAATTTTTCTCTCATAGAACAAGTGGTGGGTTTAACCCCCTATTTCTGTGGTTAGCAATCCAATGCTCACCCAAGAACATCGCTGGTATTCCTTGGTGTAAGCAAGCAGATGCTCTAGTTCATATAGCAAGAGGCACAACCTTATGCAATACAGTGCAGGTACAGAAACTTCCTATCCAGGATCTTCATTTTTTGCTCTATCTTCTGTAGCATGTACATCTGGATCTTTATGCTACCACCTTATGGTTCCAAGATGGCTCTTGCACCTTAAAGTGGGAATAAAGCAGAAGGGCAAAGATGCAAAGTGCTTTTTCCCACCTGACTTTTTTATTCTGGAAGGAATAGCCCATCAAGAATGGAGGATTAGGGCTGAGCTCCAGTGGCGTAGTGGTTGTGCGTGGGACTGCGGCCCACTGGGTTAGAGGTTCAAATCCAGCAGCAGCTCTCCAGAAGCAAGGCAGGGCCTCCTATTCCCACCACCAGGGCAATGATTGCCACCCCCGCCACCCCGCAAAAAAAAGAATGGAGGATTGTTATTTTATGTGATTAACAAGCTAACAAAAGAGCTTGGTGGCACTGTAGGTTAAGCATTGGGAAGGTAACTATAAGGTCTACAGTTAGACTCACTACTGCTCTTCAGGAGAAAGCTGAGGCTGTCCTACTTTTGTGAGGATTTACAGTATTGTAAACCATGCACAGAGGTGCGGTGAGTCAGAATTCACCTGATGGCAGTTGGTTCACAGCTGCCAAGTGAGTCTTCCAGGGTTTCATGGATGTTGGCATAAGCCATGAGACTACAGCATCAGAGACAATGGATTTTATTACAGCACAGCAAACAGCATGAACATCAGGATGTATTTCTTGCAGTTCCCTTTGCCACAAGTCACGTCAGGATGACATAGATCCGTAGTAATATCTGTATATGTAGTGGGCGGGGAATATGTGAAGAACAAGGAGCTTAGAAACCCCAAATCTCATATTGCTAGAAACTAATCAGGTTAGGTCCATGCGCATCACCCCCCACAAAAGGTGATATGATAAATTAGGAAATTATTTACCATTATTACTAATAGTACACACAAGTAACATTTTGCTGAAGATAACTAAAAAATGATGATAGCAGTAAATCAACAGAAACTTGCCAGAAATGCAGGTTCCATTCATAAGAAGATTTGGAATGAGAAACATCATTGCTGATATTAAATGGATTTTAGCTGAAAGCAGAGAATACCAAAAGATGTTGATCTGTGGCTTATTAACTATGCAAAAGCTTTCAGCTGTGTGTATTGCAACAGATGATACATGACATTGAAAGAATGAAAATTTCAGTGTGCTTATCCAGAACCCAAGGAGGACTTGAGGCACTTACTGATGAAGGTTAAGGACAACAGACTTTTAAATGGATTACACCTCAGCATAAAGAAAACCCCACCGCCACCCCCGAAGAATGCATTTCAGAGGGCAACACTGAAGCTATAGTTCAGGGAGAGAGAGACACTTCTAATCAGAGCACACAGGAACAAAGAGGGAAGGAGAGAGAGAGAGAGAGAGTGGAGCACATCTTGGGCCCACCAAGCCCCGAGGAAGATATTCCTGCTTAGAGCGATGAACTGAGAGGAGCAGAAGACCAGCCCCACCATGAGACAGGATGGCCCTCACTGACCCATAGCACTACAGGGAATTGTGCCTGATCAGACCCCACCAAACCAGGGTGAAACATTCAGGGCAGTTGTGGTAGTTACACAATCTGTTGTCAATTTGAGGCTTAAGAGTGAAGGGATAGAATTTAACCCGCCAGCCAGGTCACAGCTTGATGACCTGATTTGGAGGCACCATGGAGAGAAATAGTTCATTGGAGGTGGGACCCATGCTCTCTCTTTGGGAAACATTCCAGCTGACAAGGCATATGGGACTATGCTGTGCCCTGAGCTGGAGAACCCACGTGGAGACCCCTGCCAGTGCTGAAATGCTTACACTGCCACTGTATCCACAAGATTTTTCCACTCACTGATCTTCCTGCATTCGGCGCTATTTCATGTGTTGCATAAGTCTGAAGAGAACTTTATAGTGTGGCATTGGACTTATGGGATAATATCGGACTAATGGATTTAATCTATACTGGACTGGGATATTTTCTCAATATATATAAAGTTCTTTCTTATATACACATATGAATGTCCCTGGATTTGTTTCTCTTGTCTACCCAGCCTCGTACAGCATGCAACAGAGCAGTAAAGGGAGCAAAGCAACGAAGTAAGGAATATAAAAAATAATCTTTGGGGTCCGGGCCTGGCATCCTAGTAGACTTGACCAGAAAACACTCATAAAGGTCAATAATCAGACCTGTAACTATTGATAGGCTTTTCTTTTGGCTGTTATTTTGTTTTTTTTTGTTGGTTTCCTTTTGTTGTTATGTTTTATCTTGTTTTTGTGCTTATTATCGTCTTATTGTCTCTTCGTATCCATCTAGATAAGATAGGCGGGATAGACCATTTGGAGGAGAAAACAATGGGACCAACGATCCCGAGGGGGCATGGGAGGGGGAAGGGAGTAGAAGGGGGTGCCAACAAACCCAGGGAAAAGGGAACAAGTGATCTAAAATCGAGGTGACTTAGGCATAGGCTGTCTGAAAGGGCTCAGTTAAGGGAAATGTAGCTGAGAGGAATTATTGAATCCCGAATGAAGGCTGAGCAAGATACTAGGACAAGAGAAAAGTAAAATGAAGTAGAGGAAAGAACTAGCAGGCAAAGAACATTTATAGAGGTCTAAATACAGGCATGTATATATGTAAATTTATCTATATATTATGATGGGGAAATAAATCATGTATTTATTTATTTGTTAAGAAATAAAGCAGCAGATGGACATTAGGTCTCCACTCAAGTAGTCCTTCAGTGCAAGAACACTTTGTTCTAACAACCCAGGAGCCTGCGATGCTCTCCTTCCCTGCACGATCTGGCTGAAGACAAAGTGGATGCACAAGCATATGTGGTGAAGGAAGTTGATGGTGCTCAGCTATCAAAAGATACAGTGTCTGGGGTTTTAAAGATTTGAAGATAAATAAGCAGCCATTTAGCTTAGAAGCAACAAAGCCCACATGGAAGAAGCACACCAGCCTGTATGACCATGAGATGTTGATAGGATCAGATATCAGGCATCAAAGACTCAGAACCAAAAAACATATTGATGTGAATGAGGGGGAAGGCAGAGCGGAGACCCAAAGCCTATCTGTAGACAATTGGACCTCCCCTTACAGAAGGGTCTCAAGGAAGAGATGAGCCAGTCAGAGTACAGTATAGCACTGACAAAACATGCAACTCTCCTCTAGTTCTTTAATGCTCTCCCCCACCACTATCATGACCCAATTCTACCTTACAAACCCAGCTAGATCAGAGCATGTACACTGGGATATAATTAGAGCTTGAAAAACAGGGGATCCAGGACAGATAACCCCCTCAGGACCAATAATGAGAGTAGTGATACCATGAGGGAAGGGGAAGGTGGGGGAAGAACGGGGGAACTGTCCACAATGATTGACATATAACTCCCTTTCAGGGCACCAGACAATAGAAAACTAGATGAAGGGAGACAGCAGTCAGTGTAAGACATGAAAAAAACCTTACAAATTATCAAAGGTTCATGAGGAAGGGGATGTGGGGCTAGGGAGAAATGAGTTGCTACCAAGGGTTCAGGTAGAAAGAAAATATTAGGAAAATGATGATGGCAATATATATACAAATGAGCTTGACACAATGGATGGAGGTATAGATTGTGATAAGAGCTAATAGAGCCCCCAATGAAATTATTTAAAATATAAAAAACATTAAAATAAAAGTGAAGAGAACAGAAGTTCTCACAATTGAACCAATAAACAATATCATGATAAATGACAAAAAGATCAGACTTCTCAAGATTTCATTTGTATCCACAATCAACATCTAAGAAAGCAGTGCACATGAAATCAAATGACATGTTGCAATTGGCAAATCTGCTTTTGCTGCAAAATGTATTCAAAAAGAAAGATGTCTCGGACAACTAAGCTACTTCTGGTATTTTCAATCAACTCATATGCATGTGAAAGTTGGGTGCTTCTAAAATTGATTGGTGATGCTTGAACAACTCTTCTTAGTATGTTTAAACCATTGAATTGCATGATATGTGAATTATATGTCAATAAAAGTGTTAAAATAAAAAAAACCCAATAATCATTTCAGGGAGGAGTGGGGAAGAAAGTTGGCTACGCAACATGAAGACTGGAAACAAACTGATGCCACTGAATTATGGTGCTGGTGAAGAATATCACATACACCTTGAACTGCCAGAAAAATGATCAGATATATTTCAGAAATATCGACGTTGACCGAAGTCCAGCCAGAACTCTCTTTAGAAGCAAGGGTAGGGAGACTTTATCACCTCTACTTTGGAGCTTTTCTTAGAAGAGACCCGTTCCTGGAGAAGATCATGCTTGGTAAAGGAGAGGGACAGGGAAAAGAGGACAACACTCAACAAGGTGGACTGACACAGTGCCTCCAACAATGGCTCACACACAGCACAGACTGAGGATGGCCAGTTTCATTCTGTTGTACGTGGGTCACTGCGAGTCCAAAGAGACTGCATGAATGATGACAAAAAGGCCTGATTGCCCTGGAGGGAGACACGCCAGCCATCGTTCTAGATGGAAAGGAAACGTTCCCTTTGCTGTGGAGCGGGGGCGGCTTTATCTTCCAAGGGTGTGTGTAGACTCTACGTACATCCTCGGGAAGAGGATCTGAAACGTAAGGTGGTCGTCGCTTCTGCCTGCAGAAACGCTGGTGGCCCTGGAGAATGATGTGTCTTCCCATCATCTCCTCCTCGGGGACTTCTGCCTTTATCTTAACGGCCAGATCTGAATCACATGGCCACCTCTAGCTGCCAGAGTGGCTATACAACTTGATGCTTTCAGCTGACCTCATGGCTGCTCTCACAGGAATTGTGATTCTGTCAATGAAGAGGAGCAGACAAGAGACGGCACTTCTCAAGAGTGAGGCAAAAACTGTGCTCAAGGACTCATATCTCAAGTTGGACCAGTGTCTTTTTCCCACTGTGAAACTTTGCCTCGCACTTCATTGAGCTTTTTAATAGCCCTTTATGTATTCATCCCATCAGGAATAAGGTGTAGAACTTAGTTATAAAAGGATTGGGACTTCAATCTTAATCAACCATCGTTTCACAAATTTCAAACAGACTTTTAGTAGTGGCGTACAGAACTGTAATGTCATGAACAAAATCCAAACTCACAGCTCCCTTGTTTCACTCACTGAGACCCCAAAGGGCAGGATAGCCCTGTCTCTGTGAGTTCTGAGCCTGTAACTGTGGAGGGGAGGGCACAGTGCCCTCTCCACCTCGTGCGTGGAGTGACTGGTCGTTTCGAAGTGCTAATCTGGCAGATCACAGCGCAGGGTGTGACCCAGACACCACCAGCGCTCCAATCTCAATATCCGAGCTACAAACCTATAGTTCTCTTCCTTAACAACAAAACAACAAACCAATAACAATACATCTGAATAAATTATTTTCACAGTCCATTTTGAAGAGGGGTGAACTAAAATTTCTTTTTAATTCAAGAAATTTAGTCTTTGAATGTCTATAGCTTGAAGAACACGTTCCACTCTGTGAACAGATAGGTGTTTGGTAAGAGGTTTATAAATAAATACACCTTTTTTGGTTTTATTTATTTTAGGAGGGTTCTTTCACCTCGTGATCGTCATTCGGGGCTGATGTTACCATGGTGATCGTGCTTCCGAATGCTGCTTGCTGGTGTGTATTGATCTCTAACGGCCTTCACCACTGCTCTCACTCACCCTCACGTGAAAGAGGCAGGCTCAGAATGCACATCTGGGGCAAGACGGCTAAGTCTGATGATGGTCAGGTCAAATAAAGCCATTGGCTTTCCTGCCAGGAACCTCATCGAACAATTCCATTGGGAATCCTGGCTTGGCCCACACCACGACTGCTTACGATGCTTTTCTAATGTGACAGACAAAGTGAAATCCAAGTCGATGCTGAATCATCTTAACGCTACAAGACTGAATAGAACGGCTTGAGAGATGGTTGATGAGGCTGTAACCTTGACGGAAACACCCCTGAGAGAGCGGGTGCTGGGCCACCTCCAAGATTACGACTGTAGCAGAGATGGGCAAACTGTTTGCTTTTCAGCAGCACGGTGAGAATTCAGAAGATCAGCAAACGTAACGCGTAAGACACCCAAGGAACATTTTGGATGTGAAGGGACTTGCCTTCCCCAGAGGCACAGGAGTTTGCAAATTACTTTTCAAAGTCCTTACCATGTCTTTTTGAAATAAAAATGCCACTCTCCTGGAAGGGAGGGGGAGATTCTCATCTGGGTGATGTGTTCAAACTTAATGATTGATCCAAATCTGGGGCGAACTGCCCGTTGCACGTGGAATTTGTTGTCCTTCTTCTCCATAAAGGAGGATAAACACTCTCCTTCACCAAGGAGAAAGATGTAAGAGAAAGATGAGATTCAAGAGAGGAGCTTTGAACACTTACTTTGCCTTGCCAAGAACTAATGGACTGTTTCCAATGTGCCTAATGACCTGAGAAACCGAAATGAGGTCTCCACAAACCTACGTTGACATCATTCCATTAGATGTGAAAAGTCTACATGGACTTAAAAAACAAACAAACAAACAAACAAACAACTCTTTGCTATAATTAAGAGTAAACAACAAGCAAAGAGCCTGCAAAGGTTCATTGAGACAATAGTTGATCATGCAAATGGAATTTGGACCAAGGTAACATGCCTGTGAGAAACCATTGCTGTCAAGTCGATGTTGACTCACAGAGCCCTTACACAACAGAGTAAAATGATACTGCTGGGCTCCCAGGCTGAAAGTCTTTTTGGAAGCACATTGTATTGTATTTTGTTTTCCCCTCAGATGGAGGGGTTGATGAGTTCAAAGCCCCAACCTATAGATTAGCATTCTGACACTCAATCACTCTGCCACCAGGATTCCTTAAGGGAACACCAGTTTGTTAGATGCTGAAGAGTCAGGTTCTACCCAGACCCACTCAAGGAACAACAGAACAAAACCCTGCCCAGTGCTATGCCATCCTCACCACCATCCCTACGTTCAAAGCCATTGTTACTGCCACTAGGCTAATCCGCCTCAATGAAGATCTCCTATGTTGTTGTTGACCCTCTACTTTACAACCATGATGTCCTTCTCCAGGAACTAGTCCCTGAAAATGGTATGTCCAAAGTATTTTTCGCCAGCCTCACTTCTAAGGAGCATATGGCTGAACTCGTTTCAACAGAGATTTATTCTGGCAGCTCATGATAGTTTTCATATTCTTCACCTATCTCATCATTCAAAGGTGTCAATTCTTCTTTGATTCTTCCTTATTCATTGTTCGGCTTTCACATGCATAATGAAGTGACCAAAAATACCATTACTTGAGACAGGTGCACCTTAGTCTTCTAAGTAGTATTCTTGCTTTTCAGTAGTACTCTAAAGTAATATTTTGCAGTCAATCTGTCCAATGCAACCTATCATTTGATTTCCCCACTGCTAGTTACATGGGCATACAAGAAATCCAGTCAATACAACTATTATTCAAATCATGCATCACTGTAAAAACTAATGATAACATAATTGAATAACTTTTCCAATGTCTTCAGTTTGAAATTGATAAACCATGAATGTAAACATTGGAAAGGAATAGCATTGGAAAATATGGCCCTGGGGTTAGAAATGAAGCTGGAGATTAAACTATGGAATTTTGAAAGCCTAATAGCTTCTCATGACAAATACCAATGGCTATATATATATACATACACATATATATAGGTTTCTCTAGATGAGATATGCAGAAATCAAATTGACAACATCTGGGGAGGGAGGCAATGGCAAATTTTAATATCAGCAGCTTAAACCAAGCTAGAGACTGGCTGTGGAACATACCATCAATTGTGCATAGGAAGTTCAGGTAGAAACTGAAGAGAATTAAAATTTGGCTCCATATGAACCAAAATACAGCCTTGAGTATATCCAACCTGAATTTCCAGAACATCTCAATAATAGATTTGACTTATTGGGCATTCGTGACAAAAAGAAAATCATGCATGAAAAAAAGCAAATGGTCATTTTTAAAAAATGGAAGTGAGAAAAGATCAAAGTGGATGCTAAAAGAATACTACAAAGTCATTAAAAAACAGTGGGAGGAAAATGCCAGAAGGGAGTCTGAAAATTGCACTTGAACACAGAGTAGCTAAGTCAAAAGAAAGAGATGACCAAGTAAAAGAGCTGAAAGGTAAAGACAAGGCAAACTACTATCACGGGTGCAAAGACTGGATGTTAGAGAACTGGAAAGAAAGCACATGCCCGGCATTCCTCCACCGGAAAGAAGCGAAGAAAAAAATTCAAGTATCCAGTGCCAATTCGAGGGGGCTTCCAAAAGTTCTTGGAAAAATTATCTTTTAATTTCCTTTTCCCATGAACGCCTGCATATTGAACAGCACAGTAAGCATCAAAAGATGAAATAGACAGCGTAAAGTCATTGTACCAAAAAGGACTTGGTTGATGTTCAAAAGATAATATTAACCATATCAGCATAGACTTTGATTGATTTAAATAATTTACAGGTGTCTTTTGACATCTTATGAACTACTATAAGCACTAAAGGACTCTAAGTTGAAGTGAAATACTATATTGTCTGCTTATCTTTGCTCTGTGCTTCGAGAAAGGAATGTGTATTTCAGAGATGGGAAACCCCATGGAGAAAGTGCTCACTTGTTCATGCTAGCAAACAGGAAGTAGGACTTTTCTTAATACTCATTGAGGTGACTTCTAGTGTAACCCTCACTTCACAGTTTGAGCAACTTGAGGTGCAGACAAGGTGCTGGCCCGCCATTGCACAGCTAGCTGTATATGCCCCCTGTTCCTTGTGGAAAATGACACACATGGCCCCCAGAATCCTCTGAGCAAACATCACGCTAGGAATGGGAGAGAAAACCAGGCTGTGGTAGATTGTGATAGAAAACAAGGGGGGGGGGCTGTTAAGTCAAGGCAAAGGCAATGCAATTTCTTGGGGGTGATGTGTCCGTCAGGCTCTCTAGGTTTAGAGGTCTGTCCAGGACCTCTCTGTTGCCAGGGTCACGTTTCTCAGCTTCCATAGGGCTGCTGCAACCCTGGAAAGAAGCCCAGGGTGAAAAGCTGCCAGAGGCCCGGCCTGCCTTCTACTCCAAGACAGAGGAAGATGCCATTCCTGGGTAAACTCTCCTTCAAGTGACCTTTCTGAGGTGTCTGTTTCAGTGTCTAGGCATGCAAGAGCCCCTGCGCTCCAAAAAGACAGGTCCTATGATAACCACCTTGTTCTAAGTCCCTCGGATATTGGTGACTGCTTGTGCTTCTGAGGGGAGTGGTGTCATTCTCAAACTGATTTTCCCTGCGGCCCTTGTCCTATAGACAATGGTGTGACATGAATACAGATTGAGCTTATTAGAAAAATATATCCCTTTTCAGTTTCTGCTGTGTCTTCCCCTTGATGACAAAATCCTGTTTAATTCAAACCCTAAATGAGGAGTGCTGGGAATTGTGATGCTACCATTTGTGTTTGGACTCTAAGATGCAGAGAGGATGGAATTTTTTTTAACCTATTCTCTCAGTAGAGTAACAGAGTCCCTTAAGTCTCAGACTTTTTACATAGCTGAACATTGATAAATGCTTCTGGCTTTCAAATATTCAGTATTGTCACCATCTGGCTTAAACCTAAGTAGGTATCTCTTTTGTACAAAGAATGAGTAGGTCAATTAACAAAGTTTGCTATACACAAGGTCAAATCCTCTTGAATAAACCTACAGCATCAGGACTTATGATTTAAAATAAAATTTTGCTGCTCCCTTGGAGACTTCAACAAAAACAAAGAAACAAACTCACAATTGGGCGATAATTGTTCGCATCTGCCTCATTCTGTTTCTCCTGGCAAAGACATAATAGAATGTGAAATTAGGCGCTATGATAGCTTTCTGTTCAAAACAAAGTCGACATGGGAACATGCAAGGGAATGAGAGAACTAGACACGTCTGTGAAGTATTCTTTCCAGGAGGGCTCAAGGTAGCACGCTGTGTTGGCGTTATCAATCTCACACTGGAGAAGGAATTTTTCTCTCACTCACTTGTTCTGTGTTTTTGGGCAGGCGAGATGGGGAGGAGCAGATGCTGTTTCTCTAGCAAGACAATCATTCACTAGATAGTTACTGTTCGACGGTGCCTTGTCTGTGGGCCCAAGATGTACAATCCGGTGGCCATGGAGTTGATTCTAATGTATCATGGTAGAACTTTGGGATGCCGAAGGCTTTTCAATGACTGATCTTTCAGATATGAATCACCTATGTTTGCTGAGGCACCTCCGGGTGGATTCAAAACTCCAACCTTTCATATAACAACCAAACGTGTTAACTATTGGCACCGTCCAGTGATTCCCATATGTACACCGAGGGATCAGCAAGCCATGGGAAACCGGAAAAGGTGTCATTGCCCAGGTCTCACACAGTCACCTGCCCCGAGCCAAAATGCCACCAATCTAAGAATTTCGGGAGCAGACCAGAGCTCTGTCAGCTGCTCCTATCACCCTAAGACGTACTGATAATTACTGTTTGGGCTGTTCCTGGCCAAGGAGACTTGCAGTGCTGCCTTTGGGCCAGTCTGACGTATGTCCAGCAATTCAGCTCCGGTTGCCAGTCTGACTCCTCTTGACCCTACCCTGGAGGTTTTCGAAGGCTGTCTGTCTCTCTGAGAGCAGACAGCTTTCTCTTTCTTCCACAGAGCGGCTGGGGTTCGCATCACTCGCCCTGCGCTTAGCCATCCCACGAGCTGCCGGCGCCACCGCAGCCTGGGGCCACATGGCTCTAGAGGCAGACCTGTGAACAAAGATGTTGCGCGTGAGGCGAGTCGGACTGGAACATGTGAGAGAAAAAATCCCAGTGTGCCCAGGGTCAAGGATGCTGATAAATAACCCGCGTAGGCTAGTCAGTGTCCAATGGACGCCTGCTCACTGGTTGTCAGAAGACGCCGGACAGGACATCCACAGGAGTCAGCTTGAGAGGCTAAGAGTCTCTGGAGAGTCATTGTAGCTTGAGGCAAAGTGTCTGGGAGCAGTGGGTGCCCAGGAACAGAACAGAACACAGGAACTGGACTTATTTATTAAGTAGGGTGTGGCAAAAACTACTAGCTGCCTACCTAGTACCCACTCTGCCCTCCTTCCTAAGTAGCACAAGCCGTAAATGCTAATCTGGATGGCAATGTGCCCAGCTCAAAGACTCCCAGCCACTTTTGCAGTCAGGAGAGCCTGTGAGATATGAGCAGGTGTTGCTGGGTGGGTCTGCTATGAAGACTGGCTAAGAATTATTAAACTACCCAACTGCAACCCTTCCCATTTCTTTCTTGCAGTGCCTTCTGGAACAGGAACAATAAAAAGTGAAGGCTGCAGCTGGAGCTACCACATTGGACCAGGAAGTAGCCTTGAGGACAGAACCATAGGCTAAGAATGATAGAACCGGAAACTAAAGGAAGCCTGGACCCTTGACAAGTGCGTAGTGCCCACAGCAGGCAGAATCCACTTGGAGCTGTGAACACTAGTGTAATTTCGTTCACCTGAGACATCAAGCACTTCAAGGTCCTGGGAAAGCTTTGGCCCAAGAGTGAAAAAGTAGGGTTTGTTATTTTTGGTTTGGGTGTGTTTAATAGTCTGTTTTAACAAAGGTGCTTTCATAGGACAAAGAGATTATCTCTGAGCTTGGTCATAAAAAGAGATCAAGGGTCTTGGGAAGGAGGAGCCTTGTTACACATTTTTCTGGCTTTAAAAAAGGGGGCAGGGCTTTATTTTCTCTTCTACATAACTAAGAAGCCTACAGGTCAAATGGGCTTCAAAGTGACCTGATATAGTGGCTAGACATGTCACTAGAGGTCCATATCTTTCAATCTCTTTCTAGTTTCTCATGACACTAGCATAATTTTTAGGTCGCCTCCCATGGCGATTACAACAATATGCTTCCTACATTACATGTACATCCACATACAACGAGAAGCCTGTGACAAAGCTTCCACATATCTCGCTGGCCTGGCCTGGACCCATCACCACAACCAACCACTGTGATGAGGACAACAGGGCCCACTGACTGACTTGGGTCAGCCAAGGTTCACCTTGGTGAATCCCTCTTGACTTCATGGTTGGAAGCATGAGCCCCTGCTGGGAAAATGCATGTGAAAAGCCCACCAACACATACATCCATATTTCTCTTCTTCATCCCTACCAGGCAGTGCTATTGAGAGGACAAAAACCCTATGGGACAGTCTACTGTTCCATGGAATCAACCAGACAGGACTCGACAAGTGCATGAGTGGGAAAAAGAAGAAGGTCCTTTGCTCTCCAGTTTTGTCTTTGTTGCCATTTAGTTGATCGTGACTCGTTGCGACCCAAAGGGCTGAGTTGACGAGTCCAGGGGCCTTCCTAGGCTACCATCTTGATGGAGCAGACCACCAGCTCTTTTCTGTCTTAAAGTCATCGATGGATTTGGACCATCAACCTGAATTGCCAACCCGAACTACCGAACTTTCAGTTAGCAGCAGAGCACATAATTGTGCTTACTTAATTGGGCCATGAGGACTCTTTGATACCTTCTATCCAATATTAGACTTCATGCTTTGGTGGTAAGGCATGGTATCGTCAGAGAGCCTTTGCTCCTGCACTCATTAGTGCAGCATTAATTCTCTCACAGGTGTTGTTTTGTGTCTGCAGAGAAGTTGAATGGAGAGTAAGTCATTAGGGTCAGCGACACCAGCCCTTGGGGCACATACGTACATGCTTTATAAAGATCAGCATTCAAGGATAAAGGAGTGAGCCATATACAGGTAAGCTTTGAGTGTGCTGAAGGACTGGAACTGGGGGCCGGGAGTAGGATAATGCCCACAGAACATGTACTGAGAGGGTCCTTCAGTGAAATACTGAGGGGCTTGTTGGTTCTGTGAACTTGAGAAAGAGAGAGCAGGATGGACTATGACTATGGGTGTGTGTGTGTGTGTGTGGGGGGAGGGTGCACCTATTTTTTCTGTGTTACAAGGACTGGCTTTGTGACTGGGATATCAGTTTTCTCTGATTTAGGAAATCTCTAGGGAGAAGATACCGTCTTCTGTTGTGTTTAGGGGGAGCCTGTTGGGGGTAAGATTCTAACAGGCGTGAGTGAAGTCACTGGAACTTCCAGGAAGGATCGTTCCCAACCCAGTGTGCCTGCTGCTCTCTTCACTCTGGAACAGCTTCTTAAGGGTTTTCATGACACATTTTTTTTTTTCCTGCAAAAGCCAGAGACTGGAGCTTCATAACCCAAATTATTCACAGCGTGGTGTTTGTCTCTATTTAAAATCATCTCCCACGGGGTTCCATTAGCAATGTACATGTCAAATTATGTCATGCCCATTATCTGCTCTCCTTTTACAATTAATTTGGTCAGGCTGGGTCAGGCAGTCCCTGAATCAGCTGCGTAGCTAGCCTCCCAGCAGACAGAGAGTCCGTCTACATTGTCCTTGGCCTGGGGGACATCAGGATGTAAGGTTCCACTGGGACATAGGAAGCATTGATAGGTGAAAGGCCAGCTAACGAGGACGCTTGCCCACCACCAGCTGCTTTGCTCAGGGTTTCTACCTCAGAGTCTGGAATCTATGGGCTGGAACCCTGCTTCTGTCACTTTAGCACAGAGCGGAGCGATCTCCAGCAGGTTCTTAACTTTTCGGAGCTTCCTTTTCCACATCCATCCCATGGAAACACAGAGAGTTCTTTCTCTGTAGGGCTGTGTGGCTGGCGCTGGGGAGTTAGGTGCTGTGGCTCGCAGCAACCCTGGCACAGCGGAATGAGTCGCTGTCTGGTCCTGCACTGCCCTCCCAGTGGTTTGCTGTGAGACCATTATTGTAGCCGCGGTGTCAATCCATCTCTTTGAGGGCCTGCCTCTTGTTCACTGTCTCCTGACTTGCCCAAGCACGAGGTCCATTTCCAGGGACTAGTCTTTCCTGATGAGATGCCCAAAGAGAGTAAGTATGTATGGGCTTTGCTACATGAGGTGACACCATGTTCATCCATTACTCTGATCAGAAGTAACGAGGTAGCAGTCCCCCTGTTAATGTCTAACTTTTGCTCTGACATCACATCCCCACCCACAAGACTAGTTTCATGGGCAGAGGAGACTCACTGGTTGCACAGCCTGCCTGAACGATTTGGTTAATGATGGGCTAGAAGTAGCCCAGACGGCTTTAAATAACAGCCTGGGCAAGACCAGCCCTCACTGGCCTGCTGGAAACAGAAGATAGGCAGCCCTCCCTGGAGGCATGGAGGGAACCCAGAGGACCCACAATGGTATTTTGACATCAAGATTAATCCTATGTAAGAATCCCCTAACTTTAACCTGACCTCCATATGGATATAGAAATTCTTTTCCCTGCTAAGAAGGGGTATTTTCGGGTTGGAATAATCAACCATTTAAGATCAAAAGGGCAACATTTACCCAAGACAAAGTTGTGAGGATTGGGAAGGAAAGAGGAATGGGAACAGGAGGCTCAGGGCATAAATGATAGTCTACTGAGAGATTTGCTATGGAGGCACTGAAGCGGGAAGAGCATGAAATGTTGAATATAAAACCATGACCAGTTCTGGAAACTTCCACCTACTCCACAATTAAAAAAAAAAAAAAAGCAGCTCCTTTTTTTATGCTCATTCAGTCAGTCTGCCGATGTCTACAGAGGCACTGGTAGCGTGTCATGTGCTCTCTCACTGGGAACCCTGGAGCAGATGGTCCCTAAGGTGTCTCCTAGGCCCAGTTTGCAAAGTCCAGTCCAAAGGCGGTGGCAGTTCCCACGTCCACCCAAGACTCCAGGAGAGCCCAGGAACGTCATTCCCAGGAGGCAGCAAACACGAGGGAGCAGCTGGTCAGTGCTGCGGGAAAGAACCGCATCCATCCCGTGCCTGGACTCTGGATGCATGTCTGTTTCTTGGATAGGTTTGGTTTGGGACCTGTTTCTTTACTTCCGGCAGTCAATGAGCTTGTGGTCCTGACTGTAACCACCCTCGGAATGTTCCTGCAGCTCCAAGCTCTCTAGTCATTTTGCGCTGATTAGGAACATCAAATGCACCGGCCCTGGGTCAAAAAGCATCTGGGGAATCCTGACACTCCTGGGTTGTATATCTCCCACGAGCTCAGGAGCCAGTCCTGAAAGTTCCTGATGTAACGGTAAGCTGTGGAATAAAACAGCTAACGCTACCTTTAGTCCTTCTTCCGCAAGTTTTGATGATGGGTTAATTCTGACATTCTTTAGCTAGGTGGGTGGGGAGGAGGCATTTGTGTTTGTGTGGAGGTGGAGACTGGTAGAGCCCGTGAAACTCAGACCGACGTCAATCCCAGGAGTATGTGTTCTCCCTCTGAGTGGCAGAGAGACCTGAGGAGAAGAGGCCATGCCCACTGCCGCAGGATGAACCACACAGGAAGCAGGCAAGCGGGCTGCCCACGAACGTTGGGAGGAGACTCAGGGAGCAGGAGGGCATGTGCCTTGACTTTGGGGCACGGCCACAGCTTGCTCCCGTCCAATGTGGCCATGGGTGGCTGTGAGTCTACTGATGTTAGAACAACTTCTGATGTTTGTAAGAAGGCAGACATCCCTATTTTACTCGCATGATCTCAATTTTTAAATGGACTCACTCAGTGTTAAAAAATGCCCCCGGCCAACCAAACCTCATACCTTTGGGTCACAGTCCAAGACTGAGCAGAGCCTGGGCCTTGACCCAAGAGTCTAAATCTACCTCGCGCTGGATGCTTACATTTACTGAAAGGGAGACAGGTCCTGGCCTCTAAAGCCCTGAAAACAAACAAAACCCCAACCTGTTGCTATTGAGTCACTGTTGGGGGGAGGGTGGGTGGGTTGGGTTTGAAATGCCAAACTTTGGAGTCCCAGTTGCACACAAATGGTTGGCATCACCTGGGGAACTTTCTAAGGCCCTAGAAATCTCTCTCTGCTGCAGTCTGCGCTCCCCATGAATCATCACCTTCTCTCTTCTCCCCATGTTACCTGCCTTCCCACATCTTCAATAACAGAGCACGGGGCGTGGGAGGTGGGGGTGTGGGTAGGGGGCTCCCAAGGCCCACTCCTTGGGAATCCTCAGGCTGAAGTGTGACAACCAGTAAACACATGGAGCGCCACCTCCTTACCCAACCTCAAAGACAAATTGCTCTTAGTTCTGAGTTGACCGAACTTAGAGTTACCTGCAAATGACTTCTCCACTCTAGGAAGGGAGGATAAGATGAAGTGCTCACAACGTGCCAGGAAGTGGGTGAATTCTTTCTGTCCCCATAATGCTACTCTCTGGTATGATTCCAAGCAAAGGATCCCTCCTGGCTCACTCAGAGGGTTTCAGGATTTGAAAAATTTTAAAATAAGTAAACCTGCCACAGACCCGCACTAAACTGGTGGCTGTCATCAAATGAAGAACTGCCTCCCCAGCAAAGCATAGTCCCAACTGGAAACCTAGGGACTCAGGCTGTTCTCGGTGAAGTGTGCCTCTCTGCTTATGCTGGGTTTCACTGCTTCTGACTTTGGAGCAGTCACAACGCAACACTGAAAAGGAAAGTGGTGTTCTTACTGATCATGCTTTACCCCTGGGGTGGGGGGGAGGGGAGGTGCACAGCAGCCTTGTAGAAAGGCGGAAGATGGCCACAATGTTTTCTTTTGAAGTCCAAGCTTGAGTGTGGGAAAGAAGTTGTCACCACAGAGGAGATGGCCCACCCTGGGCTGGACCCTCTGCACCTCCTCCCCCTTCCCAGTCACAGCTGGGTGGCTTCCAGCTGCTTCACCCAATTCACCCATCAGGCTTCCTCCTCTGCCTTTCTTGGGTCTGGCCAGCTGGTCAGGAAGCCACAGCCACAGCACACAGGCTGCCACCGAGTGGCTTCAAGAGGCCCAGTGGGGACGTTGACATAGCAGGCTGCTCCGACCCTGAAGGCCACTTCTGGAGGACCCTTTTTATGCCTTTCATTCTGGTGTGGAACGCCATGGGGCGCCTTCGTCTCCAGTCCATGGTCAGTCTGCACGTCCCTGAAGTTCAGCTGGCTTGTCTTACCCAGCCTGCTGATGACTGGGGATAAGGCGGTGGAGGAGACCAGAGGCTTGTTAACAGGAAGTGGTGGTGGCGTGTAAGGGCATATGTGTGTGTCATCTCTCAGCTTGCATTCGGCCAGATTGGGTGCACCTTACAGCCCCCTTCAGACCAGACCCTGCCTTCTTTAACTCATTCACTTTGAGGAATGAGCGTCACCCGACAGAGGCCCAGAACCTCAGGACGTGGACAGGGCAACAGTCAGCAAGGGCATGGGATGCCAAATTGGAGAGGCTCCAGAGGCTCGCAGACCGGAGGGGAAGCAGTCTTGCTTTAAAAGGCATCTGCATGCACACGACTCCTGCTCCATGGGCTCCAACTCTCGGAGCGGGGAGCAGCGGCAGCCCCGGGGCACACGGAACCATGGACAAGTCAAAGCTTGGGGGGGAACTTAAAACAACTCTTCAGGAAATACAAATCTCATCTGGGCTAACCTTTGAAAAATCACACTCCAGCCTCACTGCCGTCCATCCGATACAGGGTTTCTGAGACGGGAGATCTCCCGCAGGAGCAGACAGCCTTGCCCCCGGCTTGATCACAGCATCTGGTCCTCGGCGTCTCCTCACTGGGGAAGCAGAGTCCAGGGGAGAGAAGGGCCAGCTTTTAACTTGCTGAGAGTCCCACATGTGCTCGCAGTACGGGCTTTGGATTGAAGACGGTTGCTGTGGGCGGCCACTGAACCATCTCCCAGGCACGGTGGCTCAGGACCAACAGAGCCAAACAATCCCCCGGCCTGCCACCGGCTTCCAGGTCATCGCTGTGCTCACGTTTACCCTGTGTGAAGAAAATGTCTTGAAAAGGACGATGGCGGCATATGTACAAATGTGTTTGCGACAATGGATGTGTGGAGGCTTACGAGAGCAGTAGGAGTCCCCGGGAAAATGATTTCGTTCTTAAAATTTTGTCTTGTTGTTTTCTTTTTCTTTTTTTTTTCCCCAGTGACTTTATGGAGGGCTCTTAAAGCTCTCATAACATTTAATAGATTGGGCAAAGCAACAGTGGTGTAGTGGTTGAGGGCGGAACTGCGGCCCACAGGGTTGGCGGTTCAAATCCAGCAGCAGCTCTCCGGGAGCAAGCCTGGGCCTCCCACTCCCACCAGGGGGCAGTGATGCCCACCAAAAAAACCCCATTCCATACATCATTTGCATCAAGCATATTTGTACACATGTTGCCATATTCATTTCCAAATATTTTCTACTTGAGCCCTTGGTATAAACTCCTCTTTCCCCCTCATATTTGTTTTAACTTTTTATAAATCATTTTATTGGGGGCTCCTACAACTCCCCTCACGATCCATACATACATCAACTGTGTGCCGACCACATTTGCACACCTGTTGCCATCATCACTCTCAAAACATCCTCCCTCCACTTAGGCCCCCAGTACCAGCTCCCCATATTTCCCTTTCCTACCCCCTCACGTCCCCCATGAACCCTTAATAATTTACAAATTGTCATTACTTTTTCATATTGTACACTATCCAATGTGTCCCTTGACTCACTTCCCTGTTGTCCATACCCCAGAGAGGAGGTTATATGTAGATCCCTGAAATTGATTCCCCCTTTCTAAGAAAGTCTTCCAACCCGGAGCTGCTGGGCGTCAACACAGACTGAGTGGCGTCAGGGAGTCCAAGGGAGAGGGGAACTTCCTCCAGCATCGGCCAGACATTGCTCCCTGGTTTCACTGGCTATGTTTCCACTTCCTGAAAGGAGTCTGGAGGGAGATATCCAGGTCCTTGCTTCTCAGTCTTCGTCTGGAAGGTCCGTTGAAACCTGTCCACCGTGGGAGATGCTGCTGGGATTTGCAATACCAGCATCGGAGTACAACACCCACACCATCACAGTACAACCAACCAACAGGCTTGTAGATGATTTTTTTTTTGTGGGCATCACTGCCTCTGGTGGTCGTGAACGCTACTCAGTACCGCTCCTGAGAGCCGCCGCTGGATTTGAACCGCCAAGCCCGCGGGCCGCAGTCTCGCACTCAACCACTTATGCCACCGGGGCTCACCCCCACCAGGGCTCAGCCTTCGTAGATGATTTTAAAGGTGATGGTGTTGGGGTCTGTTGAGCGGGTGGTGATTCCTAGGGACCCAGTATATAAGAGAACAGACACCGGGCCATCCCTTCCTCACGCTCACAGTTGTCCTGTCTGAGCCCATGGGAGTACAGCAAGACCTCTAGGGACATTGGACAGGTAAGTACCTCTTAGTTTTGGTTCAGAATTGGGGGTGAATCGGTCACAGGGGCTTCTGACAGAGAGGACACCTGGTCTTTGAAACAACCTTGGGTCTTTCCAGCTCTGGCCCACTCTGCTTTCACGTCATCGGTCAACTTTCCCCAGGAAATGGCAAGGTTCGCAAGTGAATTCTGCAGAGAAGTATCACAGACCAGAAACTGCAGGAGGGGGGGTGGGGGTGGGGAAACTGCACCCTCCAGAACGGCTGCTGGGCAGGAAGTTCTGCTGAGTGACTTTGGTTTTCGTTGGAAACCTGCAGTCATGCTCTTGCCGTGGCCAGTGAGGGTGTGCGTGGCTGAGGCTTCCTTCCTTGCAGAGACCAGGGCCTGTGGACTAGGGGGATGGAGCGCTGGACAAATGGAGAAGTGACCCTGAGAGAGGAGATGAAGGTCATCACGAAGACTTTGAAATACCCAGGGGCATTCCTGCCCATGGGAGGGCCGGGCATTCCCTTGTGCAGTAAGGAGGCCATGGAAGATTTCAGGAGGGACTTGCCCTGGCTGCCAAGACTTGTGGCTTTTTTTGTTTTTTAATCATTTTATCACTATCCATCCATCCAACCATCCATTGTATGCTAAGCACATTTGTACATTTGTTGCCATCATCGTTCTCAAAACATTTTCTTTCTACTTAAGCCCTTGGTATTAGCCCTTCATTTTCCCCTCTCTCCCTGCTTCCCCCTCCCTCATGAACCCTTGAGAATTTATAAATTATTATTTTGTCATATTGTACACTGTCTGATGTCTCCCTTCACCCACTTCCCTGTTCAGACTGGTGGCTTTCATTAGTTTGCTTGCCATTTGTTTAGCAAGCTTGATCTGTGAGCAAAAAGTCGCCTAGGTTCAAAAATAGATGAGTTGTGTGAGTGAGTGAGTGAGTGAGTGAGTGACTAAGTCCATTCTGGGCTGTCCAAAGCCCACCCACATTGAAGAAGTGGGGGCACCTGCTTGCTCTCTCAGAAACCTGTGCTTTTGAACACAGGACCTAGGGAACTGGCCAGTCTGGTTATACTAGAAACATTTCTGAGTTGACAGCTAAGAGCTACTTAGACCTTTGGCTAGCATGAGAGCTGGAGGAGAGCAGAACTCAGATTGACAAGCCTGAGAGGGGGTAGGTGGGGTAGGGCTGGGAACTCCCCTCCCCCACCCACACCGAGCACCCCACAATCACTGCTGCTCACCCCAATTTAGAGAGGAAGCGGCGGGTCCCTGTCTGTTCTCTGAGAGGACTGGGTGTGTTTGCGTGGCACCCTGCTTCGTGGGAATGAGCAGGGGTTTGTCCCCCCCTCCCCACCCCTCACCCCCGACCTTGGAGTGAAGCCTGCAGCTCAGTGTGCCAGCTTTTCCTTCCATTTGGAGACACCGGATCCTCCGACCTGAACACTCTGTCCTTTGTGCTTCACACAACAGAAGAGCCTGCTCCCAGCAGCAGGTTTCCTGGCATCAGCTTCCCTCCGAGCACCTGACGGCTGTCAGTTTACGGTGGCTCCCTCACTCCCATTAGATCGGCCTGGGCTTTTAGTTCCCGAGTCTCACCGGAGCGCCTGTGACCCCCCTCTGCTGGGCAAGGCTGTCCACAAAGCGACTGCCAGGCCAGCAGGAGAGGAGCCCTCCATCCATCTGTCAGCATTTGAATCATTTCAGCCACACACGTGCTTCCATTCCAATCACCAGGCAACTTTCGCTTCCCTAGCCATGCAAACCAACAGGAGGGCCTGCCTGCTCTCCCTTAAAGGCAGGGCGCCTCACCTCGCGTGCTCCAAGAACCACCACCACCCCTCCCCCGACTGGTTTCTCTGTGAAGTCATCTTTGCAGTGACTTCCTGAAGCTGTGGCCCCCTTCCTGGTATTTTCACACATTCTCAGTTGCCAGCAGCTGAAGGTGTTTCAAGTTAGTAAAAACGTACACATTTACCCTCATGCTTTGCACGTCAGTACCTGCTGCTCAGGAGGGCATGGAGGGGTGGCCGAGTTGTCTAAGGTGGGTCCCACACAGTGGATCGACCAAAGAGAAAGAAGTCCAGTGATAACGGATGACTCAAAACATTTATTTCCATATTAAAGTTCTGAGAAGTCCATAGTAAAGAAATTCCTCATTCTTGAGTCCAAGGAGACTGGGTGGTCTAATGGGTTATGTGCTGGGCTACTAACTGCAAAGTCAGCTGTTCAAATGTACCAGTGGCTCCCCAAGGGAAAAATGAGGCTTTCTGTTCTAGTAAAGCTTTACAGCCTTGGAAACCCAGAGGGACATGGAACCTACTCTACAGCAGTGAGTTTGATCTCCTGTACTCCTGTACTCCTCATTTCCCAAACCGAGCATGGGACTGTCCCTGGAATTGCTTCCATATTATACATATTAATGTCTCCGAGATGAATGAACTTTGGAATGCATTTCAGAATGTGACCTAACAGTGGTTCTCAGTGTAAGGGGGACCCTCGCTCCCTAGAGATGGTTGGACATGGATGAAGGCATTTGGGGCTGTCACTTGGCGAAGAAATGTTACTGGCATTTAATTGGGGTTGTAGTGGTAGCTAATGATGCTAAACTTTCCACAGTGCAGCCTTACGCCAAGAATGATCTCGCCCCCCCCCCAATGCAAACGGGATTCCTTTCCTTCTCACCCCATAGGCCACTGCCCCACCCCCCTTGAGAAGCAGTGGTGAGACTGGTGCTCAATATTGTGTGGTTTCAAACTTGCAACAGGTTTGAACACCTTGGTTCCATGACTGCTTGTTTCCTCTTGTTAGGAAATCTGTGATGAAAATCTATCTGCTCAGAGAAACATCAAGAAGTCGTGTCACGATGGACTTATTGTAGCAGTCGATAGGGCTGCAATTGGGTCAGGTCAACCCAGATGTAGGGAGAAGTTGCTCTGAAGGAGGGATAGTGACCCCGGACTCTATGTCATGGTCACATTGATTTTGGAGGAGACAGCCTCAGAACACACAGAGTTCCAGGTGGCTGGAGCGTGGACATGCCAAACATTTTCTAGTCCGACTCGGGAGTTTTTTTGTGCTCATTTTGCGAATTCTCTGAGTCCAGTGGCTAAGTCAAAGGGTCTCGGCTAAAGCATTCCCTAAGCTGTTGCTTGAACTGAAGGTGCTGAAGAATTTCAATTCGGACCACGAGGTTTATAGAATCTTTTCCTTTACCGAGGAGCCCTACAACTATTTTGAGGCTTCCCACGGATTCGACCACCATGGACTTCTTTCTCATCTTTGACCAGCAATGTGAGAAGTTTTGTCCTCAGGCGAAATGTCCTTGCTGTGACTTCCTGAGCCAGCTCAGGGGAGGATAGTCTTGCCTGGGTGCACCCTTGGTAGAAGTTGGGGTCCTAGGGCCCCATGGTCATGACTCATCCCCTGACTCGCTTGGCTGGAGAGCCTTGCACTTGCAAGATTTTCTGACCTATAACAGTGTAGGAATCTAGTCATGGTCCTTCCCTGATTCTGGAGCCCCACCTGCAACGGTGTGGAACGGACCTGCTGCTCATGGTGATGTGGTGACCGTCTCCTCTGTGTCCCACGTCTGTGTGAGTGATCACGTTACTCTGAATCTGTGGGTGTCGTATGCCCTGAGGTTGATGGTTTCCCTCGTCAGGAGGGCTCATTTTTGTTTTTGTCTTAAGACTTGATACATGGGTTTCAGATTTAGGGTCTCTCCCTCCTAAAACAAGACTGAAGGAGAACCGTTCTTCAAGGTTTTAAGGCTTAAGGTTCTGAAAGACAACCCCCCCCCCCCCCCCATGAACCGGGACATCTGGATTCCAGGAAAATCAAAGCCGCGTCATCACTAGCATGGACTGTGCAACTGGAGAGAGTGCATTTTAGGCTCTGGGGGCACAGAGACCCCACTGGTGTTGACAGAAGCAATTCGAGCCTCTCTGGAAATGAGAACAAGGTGGTCCCAGAGGTCCCTGGGAAGCTGCTCATTCTTAAAATCCTTTCACCTCTCAGGGAAAAGGGTGCTCCTGGCTGAAGGTCAGGGAGAAGCACTGATCCAGGGCTCTGTGAAGGTCAGCCAGCTCAGAGGGAAAGCGGAGATAAAAGGGGAAAGCCCACCACCCTTCTAAGGTGACATCAGTCCCTACCATCTGCAACCTGCGTCAAAGGATCCAGTGTGTTCCCGCTTCTGTCAAAACAGAAAAAGCTCCCATGGCGACGGGGTGAGGGTTGCCTGGAACTGCGGATGGTGTGTTTAACACAACAAGGGGTGGCTAACGGTAAGCCACCGCAGGGGAGGCTGGCCCTGTGCCCAGGAGGCAGCAGGTCCTCCTTTAGGGCTCGGGGCGGTTTTTTTCCCAGTGGAGCTGGCTCGTTTCCTGTCACCCCAGCAGGACAGGCGCCTGGGGCCCAGCGGCCACCACCCTGCAGGGAGGAGCCTCTGGGCAGGGCCCCTCTGATGGCAGGGGGGTAGGGATGGGGGTGGTTCCCCAGAGGGAGAGGGAGGCGCCCAAATGCCAGATCTCGCCTCCACTCGGACAGAAGGGCAGAGAGAGCCATTTGACTTTTGACCCAGAAGTGTGAGGGAACGGGGCCACCAGTCTCGCAGTGAGGCCAGGCCGCAAGCGCTGGGCCCCACTGAGCTCATTGCAGGCCACGTGCCGTGCGGATTCCGCTGCTCTGCCAGCTCATAAACATGCAGGGGGGTGGGGGACCGGGGTCCACAAGCCCCAGGACCCAGCCACAACCCAGAAACCCAGAGACGCTGGCGCTGCATTTGTCTCCTCCCGCTTTCTCTCTCCCGGAAGGAAAAGGGCTGACTCTTTATGGGCCCCAGGGTGGAAGGGAGGGGAAAGTCAAGTTTACTCGGAAACTAGCCTTCGTTCAGGGCAAAGTCCAGCCAATTGTGGGATCCAGTGTCCCCTTGGGACAGCCTCCAGAGAGGTCAGATCGTGAGGCACTGCCGGCCAGCGCTTTTGCTGTTTATTCTCTCTGAAAAGAATCGTCATTGAAATTGGGGAGAGAAAGTAAACCGATGTGGCTCAGTCCTTAGCCGTTAAAATAATGCCCAGCTCCCGCCGCTGAGAGTGAAGCACTGCCGGAGCTCTGGCGGCTTACTGGGTCTGTTCTGTTCGTGGCTTCTCGACGATGAAAGAATTCACGCCCGAGCCCGTTCTGTAATCCAAGTGGGTTTTTATGAAGGGCTGGACACGTTTGACAGTCTCAAAGAGACTCACAACTGGGCCTGAGAAACCACCTGGAAAGGGCACCCACACATGCGGGTCTTGGGGGGAATCCCAGGAGGCCACAGCCCGACAGCCCTAGAGGCTGAGAGCATGTGGGCCCCCTCCTTGTGGGAGAGGGAGACCGTCCCCTTTCCCAGTTTCAACCATAGGCGTTAACAGAAGCAATACCTGCCTCTCTGGAAGTGAGGCCATGCCCAGAGGAGTGTACTCCCTGCCTGGATTCTAGCCCACCCCCTGGCTGGGGGAAGGCGTGGTTGATGATATTGGTTGACCCCATTGGCTAAGTTAGGCCTACCTGGGTGATGTCATGAGCCTGGGCTGGGTTTGGCCCACCCAGCTGTATTTCCCACCAGGCTCAGGGACTTGAGTGTGAGCATGCTTCAGAAGAGTCTTCATAAGAGTCTAATAGTTACCAGATTTCTGTCCACCCTCTTCTATGGGGGCCGTTGCAAAGCAGGCCTGGAAGGGCCAACGCCCTCACCCTAATTTAGCTACCTAAGAGTTCCGTGTTGGGCTAGTTTGAAACCACTAGCTTTAAGGAAGAAAGATGAGGTTTTCTGCCCCATAAACTGTTACAGTCTCAGAGACTCAGAGGGGCAGTTCATCCTGCCCTGAAGGGCCACAATGCACCAGCATCGGTGTGGCTTCTTCTAACAGAGAGGGCTGTGGTTGGGACCCACGTCACAGTGGCTCTATGAAGGATAGAAGACTTGCCCGTCTGCTCCATCAAGACCACAGCCAGGCGTCCCTGTGGGGCACCACTACTCTGTCCAAGAAGTCCAATTCCAATCAGAATCGACTCACAGCACACAACAGGAGCAGGTAACTTGGTTTGACTTATAAGTTATACATGAGGGTCCAGATGTTATAACTCTGTAAAGTGTGGGAGGGGGAAAAAGAGGCCCCAAATTCAGCTACGGTTTAGAGAGACATGTCAAGCTTAAATAGAACTATCTTTGACAACGAAAATTCTAGGCCAATATCTCTTGTCCGAGGGCTCCCCATTTGGCATGTTACTCTGCCCTCCTCTTTCTGTTATCCAAATCTCCCGTCTTGCCCTGGTCATCAGCATCCCATCATAAGTCTCAGTGCAAGCAATAACCCCCAATCCCCTCCCACTATGAAGAAGCCCGTGTCCTCCACCTACTCCCAGATCCAAGGATTCCAGACATTCTCTGACCACTTCCCTTCCGGAGGCAACTTTAAAAGTGGTACATCTAGGGCATCAAGGTACAAGACGATACCTGGGTGACCCTTACTCAACCACCAGACTGCCACTCGACAGACAGCTTAGAGGGTGGAGAGGGGTCAAAAGAAGTCAGTATGCTCGAAGTCTAAGGAGATAAAAGAGCCAAGTGTCCCTCAGGCAGGAAGTCTGGAGTATTTTGCTCACAAGACCCCGAACTTTGACTTGTCTGGAGAGACGGTAAATAAAATCTCTTTCCGTGTCTCTTGCACTCAGTGTGTGTTTCATTTCAATTGGTTAATAGAGCAGGCCAAGGATACCTGGATTGGGTGACAACAAGACAAAGACAAAAAGAAATCCCGCGGAGGGAGACCATCAAGATAAGGCCCAATGGTGTCCAAGGATTCTCAGGAACAACAAAGGGAACTGTCACAAAATCAGGATTGGCAGCAGATGCATCGTTAGTAGCAAGCGGGACTACAGAAGACAGGGCCACGAATGGGACACATGCACTACTGCAGGTCAGAAACGCTTACAAGGTTAGCTCAGGGCTCCAACAAAGACACTCGTGACCCTGGGCTCTGGTACATCAACTCCCACCATGGCACTCCCAGGCAAGTTCCTGAGGGCTACACTGCCCTTCCAGGACTGGCCAGCAGGGCTACGGCAAGCACAATGAGGACAGAGCTTTTCCCATGATTGGTTAATGGTATAGACCCATAAATTCTGGTAGCGAGATTAAATTCTGACACAAGATTTGTAGAAGGCTAAGGATCACCATAAAGTCCAAAATCCATTTGCAGAGCCCTTCCATGGCTAACCCTCACTGAATTCCTTCTGATCCTAAACCAGAACTGTGAACAGTTCATCCCTCAGGCAGAGTACAATAGAAAGTAGATTACCTCCAAGCCCTGGGCCAGCCCAGGGAGGAGCAGTCTATGTTAGGAGCTTGCCTGGCTATGTCCTTGATGGAGATTATCATGCTGGGGCAGCAGTCATGAGTCATGCCAAGAGTGTCTTAGTCAGAAGACCTTGGGATAATTTTGTAAGCACTTCTGTCAAACGTAATGCATTTGTCTCTATCCTGGTCCTGTTCTCGCTTCTGTAGTCCAACCTGTAACTGTGATGTATTGATCTCCCACCAATCATGCTTTTATGATAGTTTCCTTTGGTTTCCAATGTCCTTTTTCAGTCTCCAAACCTTTGCAAACCCTTGGATGCCCTTAAAACCTCGTGCTAGCTAATAGGCTCCATTCATCTGGAGGATGTGCCTTTGTCTTTAGTCTTTTCCTGACTAAGATCAAGACTGAATAAATGTTCGCATTAAATTATACTTCAGATGTGGAGTTTCTTTTGTACCCCAAAACAATGGGAAGAAACAATTCAATGAAGATTGAATGCATCTGGAGACAAAAAAATTAGATTTGGGGCTTCCACAGTAGACTATAGGCTTCTGCATACCTACTGTTCAGAATTTAAACTCGTAGTATAAGACTTAGGTGATGCTGGGCAAACAATGGAGGTCCGGTGACATAGTGGTTCCAAATTGTTCTGCTAATGGCAAGTCAGCAGTTCAAAACCACCAGCTGCTCGGAGGGAGAAGGTCCAGAGTTTCTACTCCCGTAAAGAGATAGAAGCTTGGACACCCCCAGGCAACATTCTACCCTGTCCTATTGGCTTCCCTATGAGTCAGAAGAGACTTGATGGCAGTGAGGGGAGGGGAGCAAAAAATCTATCAAAAGATAGATGAAAAGGGCTGAGCCCCGGTGGCGTAGTGGTTGTGCACAGGACTGCAGCCCACTGGGATGGAGGTTCAATTCCCGCTCACAGGAGCAAAGGCTGGGCCTCCTACTCCCACCACCAGGGCAGTGATGCCTAAAAAAAAAAAAAAAAGATGAAGATTCAGAAGAGATGGGAATAATTTTTATCTGACCTTAAAGGTTATTTTTTTATTGTCCTTTAGGACACTGACTGGTTTTGTACTTAACTTTAGAGATTTCACCTCAGCATTCCTTTTTGCTGTCTGTCGGCATACATCTTTGTTCTCTGATCCTCTTTTGCATCAGCTTTGTCATTGCACGCTCGCTCCCAAATGAGTTCATGACGGTCTCTGACAGCTCTCGCTGGCTCTCCTGTCAGCGCTTCGCCCCCTCCCCTGCTGTAGGCAGCACTAGTCTACACTCAGTTTGCAATGCACACTAGACACTCCCCCTCCCCTACTCCCCGCCAAGCCAAGTGTTAAGAGGAGAGAAATGCTTCTTAGGAGCATGCTTGAGGGAGGAAAAGGCCTCAAAATCAAATACATTTTATAGATGCCCCCTTTATTAAGTCTTAAACAGGACAAGGACCTCCAAAGAGAACCATCCGATGTGAGAAACCAGGAGCAGTGGCCACAGTGGTGCCCAAAGGATTCGCAGCCCCGTGGCCAAATTATCAAGCCTGGAAAACAAAGGAAATTCATCACAAAATCATGATCGGTGACAGATCAATTCATCACAGTCACAGGCAGGCAGGATTAAGGAAGTGGGAAAGTGAGAGGCAGTGGGTGGGATGCAAACACTACTGCAGACTAGAAAAGTTTACAGACTAGAAAAAGTTTAGTTCTGAGACCCTCCAACCAGCGGAGGACTCATACCTAGGCAATCTTAGCAATTTCTGGTGAGGGCAAGTCCCTGAGGGTGAAACTACCCCTGCTTGGCTAGCCAGGATTGGGGACACCCTCTGCCTGAGGACAAGTCCTTTCATGCTGTTGGGCAAAGGCCAGAGAGAACTCAATGGAGACTGACTGAGCTCACTGTGGAGACTCAAAATGGGGCTCCCACTGAAACCACAGCCTTCAGCTCACGTAGAGCTCAGATTTTAAGCCTCAATTAAAACATAAACATGACAGTAAGAGGGGCCAGGGAGGCCCACCAAGCCCTGAGGGTGATATTTCTGCTGGGAGCAGTCAACATATGGGGAGGACCATAGGACCAGCCCCACCATGGACAGGGAATCCCTCACTGAACCATGGTGCTGCAGGGACAGCACTAGAGACACAGTTCACGAATAGTGCATGCACTGTCTGGCCCCTTCACGCTGGGCAAGGCACTGAGGGCATGCACAGAGCAGCAGGGGAAGCAGGGTGATGGGACCCCCTGGGGAATTCCAAAAACAGACTTTGGAGACCGAGTGTGGCACCCCATCAGACTCAACTGGAAAGCACTCATAAAGGTTGGTTTTTGAATTTCCTTGTTGTTTTATTGGACTTTGCCTGTTTTGTTTTTTGTTTTTTTTTTTTTTTTTACTTATTAATGGATATGCATGTCTGTCTACAAAAGCCAGGCGGGATAAATAATTCAGAGATGAAAAGAACAGGACCAATGGTTCTGGGGGGATATGAGAGAAGGGGTGGCAGGAGAAAAGAAGGGGGTTGGAAACCAACCCAGGTACAAGGGAACAACAAGTGAACTGAAATAAATGGAAAGAAGGTCATAGGATGCCTAGTGGGGCTTAATCAAGGGCAATGTAGCAGCGAGGAATTACTAAGCCTGAACGAAGGCCAAACAGGACAGTAAAAGGAAGTAGAGGAAAGAACCAGGAGGCAAAGGACATTTACAAGCATGTCCTGTAAATGCAGGCATGTACATATGTAAATATAAGAGGGGACTAAAACTATGAAATCAAAGCTATAAGTTAAGAATTAAGGTTGCAGATGGACATTGGGCCTCAACTCAAAATACTCCCTCAACACAAGAACACTTTGTTCTAACAATCCGGCATTCTGTGATGCTCACTTTCCTGAAACAATCACTGAAGACACATGTGTGCATAAGCAAATGTGGTAAAGAAAGCTGATGGTGACCAGTTATCAAATGATATAGTGTCTGGAGCCTTAAAGGCTTGAAGATAAACAAGCGGCCATCTAGCTGAGAAGCAACAAAACCCTTATAGAAAAAGCACACCAGCCTGCGTGATCATGAGGTGTTAATGTTATCAGGTATCAGGCATCTAAGACCCAAAACAAAATCATACCCAATGTGATTGGGGGGACAGGGGAATGGAGTGGAGATCCAATGCTTATCTGTAGACATTCCGACATCCCTTCACAGAGGGGTCATAGGTAAGAGAGGAACCAGTCAGGGTGCAGTTTAGTACCAATGAAACACACAATCTTCATGTAGTTCTTTAATGTCTCCTCCCCGCCATTATCATGACCTCAGTTCTGCCTTACAAATCACATTAGACCACAACACAGGGAATCCAGGATAGATATCAGGGCCAACAATGAGAGTAGAAATACCAGGAGGATTAGGGGAGGGTCGGGGGGGGGGGAAGGGGGAATAAATCACAAAGATCAACCTATTACCCCCTCTCTGGGGGACGAATAACGGAAAAATGGGTGAGGGACAATGAAGGCTGATGTAAACTATGGAAATAATCTCTAGCTTGTCAAGGATTTGTGAGGGAGGGCGGGCCTGGGAGGGAGGGGGAAGAAATGGGGACCTGCTATCAGGGGCTCATGTGGGAAGGAAATGCTTTGAAAATGATGATGGCGGCTGAGCCCCGGTGGCGTAGTGGTTGTGCGCGGGACTGCGGCCCACTGGGTTGGAGGTTCAATTGCGGCTCCCAGGAGCAAAGGCTGGGCCTCCTACTCCCACCACGTGAGGGCAATGATGCCTAAAAAAAAAAAAAGAAAAGAAAAGAAAAGAAAATGATGATGGCAGCATATGTGCAAAGGTGTTGACACACTGGAAGAAGGTATGGATTGTGATAAGACATAAGAGCCCCAATGTGTGTTTTTTTTTTAAAGAGGGGCTAGGAATGTGTGTTCCCCAACTTTTTCGAGTGAAAGAAATCTCAACCATGGTCAGCAAGGTGCTTTGTTCTGCTTAGAGACCAAAGAGCCTATCTCCATTCATCAGGACTCCTGTAACAGGTTGGGCTGCTTCACAGAGCTGCAATCTTTCATGGGAGCACATTGCCAGGAATTTCTCCTATGAAGCTTCTGGGTGGGCTCGAACTGCTAACTTGAATTCACTTATCAGCCAACTGTTCAACCACTGCACAACAGGGCCTACCCCTGTCAAAGTGCACACACTCAGTACATTATTCCACGTAATCGCTGCCTTCACATTTAATCATGCTGTCGCTAGGCATCCTCAGAATACTCCTGCTATATTCTCAAGTCTTTTGAAGGGCTGCCTACTCAATACAGAGTAATCTATCTATCTATCTATCTATCTATCTATCTATCTATCTATCTATCTATCTATCTATCTATCATCATCTCCCCCATACAGAATGAATGAATCACCTACCTACTACTGGTTGGCCAATACGAAGGCTCTTCTGAAGTGGACCAGTGAGACCCTTTATCTTTAACAAGGAGCTTTAGAGTGACTACTTGGTAACAAAGGAGGCAGTCCGAAGGCAGGCATTTGAAGTGGTGGGACTGCCAGTTGCTAGCAAGTCAACTCCAACTCAATGGTGATCCCACACTCAATGGAGTGAAGGTTGCCTGTTCCGTGTAGCCTCATTATGCCTGCCTATAAGACTGACAGAGGGTTTTCACTGACTAATCTTAGGAAGCAGATGGCCAGGCCTTTCTTGCTCGTCCTTTTTTTCTGGGTGCTTAAGTACACAAACTTGTTGCCAGCAGATGCTTTTTAAAAGGTGTAGAGTTGCTGTTAGGTGCCTTTGAGTGGGTTTTGACGCATAGGGACCCGATGTACAACACAGTGAAAGACTGCCCAGTCCAGTGACAGCCGCGCCATTGTTCTATTTTTAGCCACTGTCAATCCATCTTGATCAGATTTTTTCTCTTTTTCACTGACCAAGCATGGTGTCCCAACATGTCCAAAGTTCATGAGTTGAAGTGTCTCTAGTCTCATTTCTAAGAAGCATTTTGACTGTAATTACTCCAAGATAGATGCAATAGTTCACCCCTATCTTCTTCAAAAGCATCTTTTTTGGGGGGCATCACTGCCTCTGGTGGTTGTGGGCGCTACCCAACGCTGCTCCTGAGAGCTGCTGCTGGATTTGAACTGCCAAGCCCGCGGGCTGCAGTCCCGCTCTCAACCACTTACCCCACCGGGGCTCAGCCCACAAAAGCATCCTCTGTTCTTTGCTCAGCTCTCATATGCTTACGAGGCAATTGAAAATATCCTGGGGCAGGTGCACCTGAGTCCTCAAAGCGGCATCTTTGCTCATTAGCATATCATTGCAGCGGGGGAGCTCAAGGCAATATGTCCCTTGATTTCTGGACTGCTGTTTCCATCAGCTTTGATTGTGGATGCAAGTAAAATGAAATTCTTGCAAACTTGCACTTTTCCTCGACTAATCATGATGTTGTCCACTGGGTCCAGGTGTGAGGATTTTTGTGTCCGTTGGTTTGAATCCACCAGTTACTCTGAGGGAGAAAGGTGTGGTTTTCTGCTTCGATAGGTTGATCGTTTCGGAAACCCACGTGGGCATCTCTACTCTATCCTATAGGGTCTCTACGAGACAGAACCCACTCACTGGCAGTGAGTTTGGTTTGACTTTTTTTGGTTCCATCATGTCACAATCCTTACTGAAAGCTGCACTCTTGGTCTTCAGCAGTAAATGCTTCCAGTCCCCTTGGCCTCCAGGCCTCCAGCAAGCCAGGTTGTGACGTCTGCAGATCTGCAGGTGGTTAATAAGCCTTTCCCTCCTCCTGATCTGTTGTTCCTATTCAGGCAGTCTAGCTTCTGGAATTGTTTTCTCAGTACACAGATTGAATAAATTTGGTGAAAGGACAGAGTCCTGGTGCACACCTTTCCTGATTATAAAACATGCCATATCCCTTTATTCTGGTCCAACGACAGTCTCTGGTTCATAGACAGGTTCCGAATGAGTACATTGAAGCTTTCTGGAATTTCATTCTTTTTTTAAAAAAAAATCATTTTATTGGAGAACTCCATTTTTTGCAATGTTACCCATCCACAGTTTATTATGATCCACACAAATACCTATGCCTAGTCAATAAAGCCCAAGCTAACATTTTTCTGGGTCGTCTGCCTTCGACCAGGATCCGTCTGAAGTCATCAAAGACATCCCTCATTCCAGATCCTCTTCTGAATCCAGCTTCAATTTTTGGCAGGGTAATTTGCACAATTGTATTTCATAACTTTGCAGACTGCACACACGCCTCGTGCCTTAGTGTCCTATAGGTGCTATGCATATTCCATGCATACACTTGCATTGGGGCACAAGATGTGGTGAGTTCATGATTTCAAGGCAGCATGAAGTGCAGGAGGAGAGTCTGGATATAATCCAACCTGCTCCAATAGCAGGGCCTGGGGGTGGGGGTGGGGATTTCAGGAGCAAGAGCAGATGGACCTTTGGTGCTCCTGGAACACTAAGGAACTAGAAAGTCTTTTTTTTTTTTTAAAGAGGTGTGTTGTGGCTGAGCCCTGGTGGTGTAGTGGTTGTGTGTGCAACTACGGCCCACAGGGTTGACAGTTCAAATCCAGCAGCAGCTCTCCAGGAGCAAGGCTGGGCTTCCTATTCCCATTAGGGTAGTGATGCCACCAAAAAAAAAAAAAGAGTTGTGTTGCATCCTGGTGACCTGATGGTTTATTAACTATGCTCTGACCTCTATCAGCCTCCACATATGTTCTCCTACATGCTCCCGTACCTCCTATCAGTCTTGGCATGTGGCTCTTTCTGTAGTGTCCCCTGCATGGTTATCTGGCCCCTGGTCTTTACTGTCACATCCAGAGGTACTCCTATTTGAAGGACGGGCATCAGGGGAGTGGGTTGGGGGAGAGGTCGGGCAGTGTAAGATATGACAGAACAATAATAATTTATAAAGAATTGAGGGTTGGTGGGGAGGAGAAAGCAGGGGAAGAGGGGAAGGGATGGAAAAGCCGATACTAGGGGCTCAAGGGAAAAGGTGGATGATTGGAGAATGATAATAGCAGCGGACATGTGAAGGTGCCTGGCACAGTATGTTTATTTATATATTGTGAAAAATGATGTACAAGTCCCCAGTAAAATTATTTAATAAATGAATAAATAAATAAAGCTCTCGTTGTCCTCTGCTCCTTGCCATAAAGGACCCAGGTGTGTCCTCTTACCTTTTTGAGTGACTTACCAAGTTAAATATCATTGTTGCTGTTGCGTGCCCTTGAGTGGGTTCTGACTCATAGCGCCCTGAGGGAGAACAGAGGGCAACACTCTCTGCTGTTTTCTCCCAGCCCTTCTGCTGGCTGAGCCCCTTGGTGTGGCCAGCATGTGACTGCTTCTTTGCCGATGGCTGTTCGCTGCCCTTCCACTTTAACATTATGACCTTCTCCCGGGAGGGCTGGTCTCTCCCAACCACATGTCTGAGTAATAAGTAGCGCATCTTTATTATCCGGGATTCTTAGCAGTTCAGCCCGGTAGTGTCACTAGGGTTGACGTCACCCGGTGGGAGAGCTCATGGTGTCAACCCCCACGCCCCACCCACGGACTTTCTGCTGACCCGCATTATGCAGAAGTCTTAGTCACGTTTATTCACCTGATTAATGGAATATTATGTAGAAAATAGCGTTGCTTAAACATACCATGTCCTTGATGATGCAAAACCCACCAACAAAAATGTTCCATAAAATCTTTCTACCTTGAAATATATTACTCATGATTACTAACTGATGGAAACCTTTTATTTTTCTCATTTTAAATGACCTCTTCGTCTTCCGAAAAGTTATTAATATAGGTTCACAAATACTAAGCATCACACTGTTATCAGTAAAACACCCCCAAATTCGACAACATCAGTGACTGTAAAAACACTGGCAGCTATTCGAACAAGAGTGCCGGTATGCTTGTAAAGCATGCAGACGAACCGTGTGGGGTAATAATGACAGTTCTGACCAGACTGCAACAGAGTGTTCGGAAAGTAAATCAGCATGGGGGTTTAGCTATGTCTAGAGATACACGTCAGCTGGGTATATGAAGAATGGCTTCATGAAGATGTAATGGATGATAACAAATTGCCGCTGCGCACACACAAATTAGAGACACCCATTTTAGTGCCACCCCTCTGGCAGCGTCACCCAGTGAGGTCAGCATCTCCTGAATTCCTATTAATGAATGCTCCCCAAGGTCACCAAGGACTTTCTAGGAAGGATGAAGTTTCCTTGGTAGCCCTTGTCTCCCCATCTGTCTCTCTCCATTCACTTCTGCTTGGCCATTCATTCATTCATCCTCTCAACAAAGACACCTCTGAAATGGACAAGGCAAATCTGGGTGGTGAAAGGGCTCACAAGCTGACGGGTGAAGTGGTAGCTGCAGTGGGGGTCAATGCAGGGAACGCTGCACACACTGTGAGGCCGGGCAGGGAACCTGGGCTGCCGAGGTCAGTAGAGAAGGACATCGCTTGATCCGTGGCCTCTCCTGGCAGCTTTGCCTGCTGGCTCTCCCATGCAGTCTGGCGTTCGTGCCTCTGGCCCGGAACCACACGGAACCAAAGCCATATGTTCAACTTGGATCAATTACATGACGGTCTCAGCAACTTTCTGGGGTTGCTTCTGATGCTTTCGTCTTCTAATGTTTTTAATATTTGTTGCTGTGTTGTCTGTTACATTCAACCCTCTGGCTTGGATCCAATTAGCCCGTAGAGCTTCAATGCTAGAGCCTTTTCTGTCGGTTTTTCTTTTTTAATCGGGCCATTTAAAAGAGCTATTCCATTAGAACATATTCTGTCTCCTCCAGGCTGGGCCTGAAAGCATCCTTAGTCCAGCTTTTTCTACATTCATCGTTTATGGCATACAATAGGGCCACCACAAAGATGAATGGACTAGAGGGTGGTCACTGGGAGGGAAAGGGTCTGGTTTCTCACAGGCCTGCTGCTGACGGCTGCCCTGCCATCACCTGGACAGGTGGAGTCACACATCGGGAGAAGCACCTGAATCCAGCTGCAGGTGAAACCCCTGCACCGGCCAGTTCTGCGAGCAGATGTCTGAATCTCTTTTTGCTCCCTTGTATTACTGTGCATTTGAATTTGTATCATTTACCATTCAAAGAGCTCTCACTGGAATGATTTCATTTCCTCACGCTTCATTTTCAACTTACCCAGGAACAACTGGTGGTCTGGACGGCAACTAACCTCCATGGGAGCGGCTGTCAAGAAAGCCAAGGTCATAGTGGATTGGGTCGACCTGCTGCACCGGACCTTTTTGTAGTGTCCAACAGCCAAGTGTGGAAGGGGGTCCCCGATCTGAGCCAGAGGCTTTCCCGTCTCCACAGAGGCACGTGAGAGCTGGACAATGAACAAGGACCGTCGCCACAGAAGAACTGAGGCCTTTCGATCGTGGTGGTGACCCATGGGACACAGACCAGGGACGACCAAAAGAACAAACACGTGTGTTTTGGAAGAAATGCAGCTGGGGTGCACCTTAGAAGCCAGGATGGCCAGAGTCTGTCTCACATACTTTGGTCATAGTGTCAGAAGACACCAATCCCTGCACAAGGACATGGACTTTGGTGAAGCGGGAAGTCAGCGGACTCAGAAGATGAGCCTCACCCGGGGGGACTGACGCCGTGGCAGCAACCAGGGGCTCCAAGGAAACAACGATCGTGAGGACAGTGCCAAGAAAGTAACCAAAGTCCTCAAACAGCTTGCTCAGAGCTGGCTGGAGGGGAGCCTCGGATAACTGTGTCAGTCTAACCGAAAACAGAATGCTTCACTAGGTTGGATATATAGCACACACACACCCCAGCCCACCCCCAAGGGGACGGATACCAGAAATGGAGGTGAAGGGGGACAATGAACAGTGCAAAGATATGAAATAATAACGACATACACTTGATCAAGGATTATGAGGGTGGGAAGGTGGGGGGTTTATACCGAGGGCTGCAGTAGAAAATGTGTTGAAAATGATGATGGCAACATATGTACAAACATGCTTGACGCAATTGATGTATGGAATGTTATAAGAGCTGTAAGAGTCCCTAATAAAAGGATTTA